>JALJCO010012689.1:0-105054 GCA_023101725.1 Atherinomorus stipes
GAAACATTCATTTCAAGTTTCTTATGAAGTAAAAAACACTTAAAACTAGTCTGGTAATGCTTCTTTTCAGGGTTGCTTTCTCATTTTAAGAAGAGATCTTAAACACACACAACAGAACTTATAGCAGTTTTCTCAGTGACCCCCCCTATCCACGGCTAAACTACAGCTAAACTTCATTATCCTCATCGTACCTGTACTGTGATTCACTCCAGCCAGTAACAGACAGTCTTATCTTATCTTATCCCTCTCTTTTTCTTTTTCCTCTCTTGCTCCGGTAATGTTTATTGAATCTGATATGGTGCGCGTTCAAAACACCCGCAGTGTTCATATCTGTTTCATATCCGTTTGCTAGTATATGACGCAGTGCACAACCAATAGTTGGCTAGTTTCTGCCTCTGGGCAGTGATGGCCGAAAATGCGCATAATGAATGTTGGTGTGCCATCAAAATGAGTCAGAAAAGCATATTTTAAGGTCTAAAAGTGTGTGTCTTTAAAACAAAGAAACTAACCAGGAATTGACCTATGGCTGCGCCCGCCACCTCCACTCACTCGGTGACAGGAGCTGTGACATCTCAAGGAGATGACAGCTGTCAACACGGACAGCAGACACAAGATCAGACAGAGAGATCATGACAAGATAAATTAAAAAACATAAAAACAAACAAACAAAAAAAAATTGTTCACAAGTCTTAAACTGGGAGTAGAAATCAAGCCTGTGAATCTCTGGAATGTGACTAGTGCGCGCTCCCTCAGTTTCTTGCACAAACTACTGCACGGCTGCTGTTGTTGTGCCAAAAAGTGATCATCTGACAAAAACTGATCAAACAGCCACGGAAGCGGAGCAGTCTGGCTGCAGCTTAGAAGCCAATTGCGTGTCGTTATCCACGTTACTACACGACAGCGTCTTATGTACCGTTACCACGTACCAAAACTAGCATGTTTAGCTAGCGTTAGCCAACTTAAACTAACGTTAGAGAAGGTAACTTCATATTTCTTTCAAGCAAAGTGACAACATGTGCCTCAAATACGATGTTGCCTTACCTTAGAACAGATGTAGACATCCTTGTTCATTTTATCCACGTTCAGTTGATGTTGTGGTCTGCTGCATAACTTTGGCTTGATGTGACTTGGCAAAAGGCAAAAAATACGCCCTGTCACCCAGCCTCTCAGGATACCTAGTATCGGAGTTGCATGTACCCCATGCACACCGTTTGACCATTTTAAACTAAAAAGAACACATAAAAACGAACAAAAACGGACTAACTTCAATGCATTTCAATGGACGTTCAAGCAGAGAATGTACGAGTGTATGGGAAAGCTGTTCGCACTGTGATTGGCTCCTCGCGTTTGGGGGCGTGGTTTAGCCATAGGTCAATTCAAGAACTGGTTGCACAGATGTGCGGTTTAACAGTCTGAGACAGCGGTTCAGGTGGTAGAGCAGCTTATTCAGTGGCCAGAAAGTTGTTTGGTTCAATTGCCATGTCATTCTCATCAATGTGATTAAATCAATCAAATCAAACTTTATTTATAAAGCGCTTTTTCTGCCAAAGGCAACCCAAAGTGCTTTTCAAGAAAATAAAAACAAACACATTTTTAAAATAAAAACAGGCCTTCACACACCCAAGCACAAAACACAGCACACAAAACTATAAACATTTGCACACACACACACACACACACACCCACCCACCCACACTAAGACTAATAAACATCTGGCTTGACCTACTGTGAGGAAGCGATATCTTGGGGATCCGTTCACTCCAGGAGCCAGACACGGTCCTAGAGGGTGCTCCTGCAGGAGCCAACCAGATCAGGGCAGGCCGGGGTCCACACCACAGTGATAGGGCTGCAGTGCGGGACCCCAGCCACCAGGACAAGGGCAGCCCCCCACCAGCTCCCTCCAGACCATGTAGGGTTAGGGTCTCCCAGAGTGAAGGATCCCCATGAGGAAACACTGGTGTTAAAATGTTAAAACAGATAAAACAAGTGAGCAGATAAGAGCAACATAGAAAAATAAATAGGTATTCATAAAATTATGTGCTAAACAAGTCAATAAAATCTAAAATAACTTAAAGATAACATAAAAAATAAATAAATAATAAAGTAAAATAAGTAAAATGAAATAAAATCAAAAAGCTAAGTTAAAAAGGTAGGTCTTGAGCCTCTTCTTAAAAATATCAACAGTCTCTGCAGCCTTGAGGTTCTCTGGCAGGCTGTTCCACAGACGAGGACTGTAGTGGTGGAATGAGGCCTCGCCGTGAGTTTTAGTTCTCACCTGGGGAACAATTAAAAGGCCGGTACCAGAGGACCTCAGGCTCCGCGAGGGTTCATAGTTTAAAAGCTGGTCTGATAAATAAGAGGGCCCAAGACCATTAAGACATTTATAAACCACTAAGAGAACCTTAAAGTCGATCCTGAAACGCACGGGGAGCCAATGCAGCCATTTTAAAACTGGTGTTATGTGTTATCAGGCTGTCATGTTGTAATGTCGCCTATAACATCATAACTTGTCATAACTGTGCATCTGTTTACATAACTGTAGTTACGGTAAACTACCGGTTATGATAGAAAATGGCATTTAGCTGATCCGCAGCCATTTACTGCAACCAAAACAGTAATTTCACTGGAAGATGCAAGTTTTCTCTGGAGAGTTTCTTTGTGCATGAGTATGAAATGTGCACATTATTTCGTGCATGTTGAGTGGGAGGAGAGAAAAACGAGAGTAGGAGCGTTTCTCACTGAGAGAAACAGTTAGGGGCGGGGCTTACAGTTCAAAATACACTGTTCACCTCGCTCACGGTTCGCAACTGTGCAAAATCAGGTATAGCGCCTTTAATGAGCCACTCCGGTGTTTAGCAGACAGCAGGTACAGATTCTCCATCATGTCACAAACACAAGAAAACGGAATGTCGTCGTCTGAACGTCGCTAGCTGCTAGCAGAATGATGCTAGCTACCTGCTGTATACCTCAGAAGATTGTATGCAGCTTCTGGGACACAGTATTACTCTCGCCAATCAATGACCTCATTGATCAGTCTCGCCTATTACCCATTAAACCGACCATCAACCACTCTTACTCAATAGTAAAAGCTATTTATGAGCCAGTAGACAAATAAAAAGTTAAGGAATGCAGAGATGATTGGCAGATGTTTTTTCAGCCCCATCACTTTCACAGCTGATGTATAATAATATTTATATATTTAAAGCTTTTAATTAATCATAGCGTATGGGGTAGTGAACCCAATTTTACCGAATATTGCAAAAATTGTTGAAAGAAACATCTTTTATAACATCTTTAATTATTACTGTTGGAGAGTGAAATCTTTCAATCCATCGATCAACTCATGATATACAGTACATCATAAGGGTAACTTATCAGGCTTCCATCGACGCATATTAAAACCCCAGTTGGCATTATTAAAGAGATCTACTGGGTGTTACAGACCCAAGGAGGAGATTAGAGCAAGGGAGGGGGAGTGCAGTCCTCGAGAGCTCTGCATAGGCCTGGTTTTGATTAATTCAGAAGTGTTGGAGAAAAGATGCATCTAAAAGTTGCAGGACTGTGTTGTGTGAGGACTGGACTTGGCCACTTCTGGATTAGAGCAGCAATGCAGATGAAACAGATTTATCTGACTGACGATGAGGTTGGTTTCTGGAGAGCAGGGGTTTGGATTGAGTGGTGAGCGTGCAGACTGGTTTCTTTGAAGGAACAAAACCACAGATTTAGCAGACAGAAACTGCAGGGCAGGTAGTTTAATGCGCCAGCGGCTTGTGCAGGCTACCACATTAACGTAGCAACAGTTCAGCGTTGAATGAAGGTTAGCCAGGAGCATATATGAAGTCTGGAGTGATGAGCCTGACCCACCCAGCAAAATTTGGTTGAAAAGACATTGAAGAGACATAATGTTTATCTGTTGAAAACGTTAAAACAACATTTTGATTTGGTTAAAAAGTGAAACGTGAAAAGATGTCTTTCAATTAGACGTTGAAAAGACATTTTTCGACGACAGCTTTATGCCCAACTCTGCTACTTTCTAACTTAAGCCAGCTCCTTTTTGTTTCCTTTCTTTCATTATTGGATGATTTGATTATTCCAGGTGTGCCTGACCTCAGTAACCATGAGGACAATGGCCAGACACACCTGGATTAATCAGTTTGTCTAGTAATGAAAGACGGGAGGCAAAGGAGCTGGCTTAAGTTCAAGAAGTAGTGGAGTTGTGCATAAAGCCCATTTTGGGCTAAATTTGGACCAAATCAGACGGTCCAAACTCAGCCCCATTTTCAACGTCTATTTTTAGGCTTAAATATGGCTATGACAGACCGACCAGATTTAATCCTCCCAAAAAATAAACATTGAAGTGGCGTCTTGTGTTTGGTGGGGATGCACTTTGGCTGTGCCAACTAATTACTGGACACCTCCTTGGGGATCCATGACACTCGGAGCTTTTATGTAGTTGTATTGATTTAAATACACATACAGTGGTGTGAAAAAGTTTTTGCCCCCTTCCTAATTTCTTACTTTTTTGCATATTAATCACACTTAAATGCTTCGGATCATCAAACAAATTTAAATGTGAGACAAAGATAACACAAGTAAACAGAAAATGCAGTTTTTAAATGAAGATTTTTATTTTTAAGGGGGGAAAAAAATCCAAACTTAAACGGCCCTGTGTGAAAAAGTAATTGCCCCCTAAACCTCATAACTGGTTGTTCCACCCTTAGCAGCAACAACTGTAATCAAGCATTTGTGATAACTGGCAGTGAGTCTTCTACAGCGCTGTGGAGGAATTTTGTTCCACTCATCTTTGCAGAATTGTTGTAATTCAGCCACATTGGAGGGTTTTCCAGCATGAACCGCCTTTTTAAGGTCATGCCACAGCATCTCAATGGAATTCGGGTCAGGACTTTGACTAGACCACTCCAAAGTCTTTATTTTGTTGTTCTTAAGCCATTCAGAGGTGGACTTGCTGGTGTGTTTTGGATCATTGTCCTGCTGCAGAACCCAAGGCCCCTTCAGCTTGATGTCACCAACAGATGGCCGGACATTCTCCTTCAGGATTTTTTGGTAGACAGCATAATTCATGGTTCCATTTACCACAGCAAGTCTTCCAGGTCCTGAAGCTGCAAAACAGCCCCAGACCATCAACCTAAAACCACCTTATTTTACTTTTGATATGATGTTCCTTTTCTGAAATGCCGTGTTACTTTTACGGCAGATGTAATGGCACCAACACCTTCCAAAAGGTCCACTTTCTTCAGTCCACAGAGTATTTTCACAGAAGTCTTGGGGATCATCAAAATACTTTCTGGCATCCTGAGACGAGCTTTTATGTTCTTTTTGCTCAGCAGTAGTTTTGGTCTTGGAACTCTGCCATGCAGGCCATTTTTGCCCAGTCTCTTTCTTATGGTGGAGTCATGAACACTGACCTTAATTGAGGCAAGTGAGGCCTGCAGTTCTTGGATGTTGTTCTGGGGTCTTTTGTGACCTCTTGGATGAGTTGTCGCTGTGCTCTTGGGGTAATTTTGGTCAGCCGGCCACTCCTGGGAAGGTTCACCACTGTTCCATGGCTTCACCATTTGTGGATAATGGCTCTCACTGTGGTTCGCTGGAGTCCCAAAGCTTCAGAAATGTCTTTGAAACCTTTTTCCAGACTTATAGATCTTAATTACTTTGTTTCTCATTTTTTTGTGAATTTTCTTTGGATCGCAACATGATGTCTAACTTTTAAGGATCTTTTTGGTCGACTATACTTCATCAGGCAGGTCCTATTTAAGTGATTTCTTGATTGAGAACAGGTGTGGCAGGCATCCAACCTTGGTGTGGCTAGAGAAATTGAAATCAGCTTTCCAAAGATTTGATAAGCCACAGTTAATTTATGTTTTAACAAGGGGGGGCAATCAGTTTTTCACACAGGACTATGGAGGTTTGGATTTCTTTCCCCCCTCACTAATAAAAATCCTCATTCAAAAACTGCATTTTCTGTTTACTTGTGTTATCTTTGACTCACATTAAAATTTGTTTGATGATCTGAAACATTTAAGTGTGACTAATATGCAAAAAAGTAAGAAATTAGGAAGGGGGCAAAAACTTTTTCACACCACTGTATATACACACACACACACACACACACACCCCCCCACACACACACACACACACACGTATATAGATATACATATATATCTATGGTTCAAAACTTTGCTTCATTGTACTTAGGTGGAGCACCTGAGAAACCGATAATAGTACAATACATGGTAAATGGACTGTCTTGTATCACTCAAGCGCTTTACACAACATGTCCTATCCCAGTCACACACATTCATAGAACGGCAATGGGGTAGTGTCTTGCAAGGCACTGGATGTAGTCTGGGGAACCCTGGAGTTGATACGACCCTTCGGTTGAAAGACGACAGTTCCTCCACCTGAGCTACAGCTGCCCATCTGCCTTACCCTCTACACTTCCACTATTTCAGTTTTTGTTAAACATATACAGCTGTGTAAAAAGTTTTTGCCCTCTTCCTAATTTCATACTTTTTTGCATTTTTGTCATACTTGTTTCAGATCAAACAAATTTTAATGTGAGTCAAAGATAACACAAGTAAACAGAAAATGCAGTTTTTGAATGAGGATTTTTATTAGTGAGGGGGGAAAGAAATCCAAACCTCCATAGTCCTGTGTGAAAAAGTGATTGCCCCCCCCCCCCTTGTTAAAACATGAATTAACTAGTTTATCACATCTTTGGAAAGCAGAGTTTAATTTTGCTAGCCACACCAAGGCTGGATTACTGTCACAACTGTTCTCAATCAAGAAATCACTTCAATAAGACCTACCTGACGAAGTTTAGTAGACCAAAAAAAATCCTCAAAAGCTACACATCATGTTGCAATCCAAAACAAATTTAGTTAAAAAATGAGATAAAGTAATTGAGATCTATCAGTCTAGAAAAGGTTCCAAAGCCATTTCTAAAGCTTTGGGACTCCAGTGAACCACACTGAGAGCCATAATCCACAAATGGTGAAAACATGGAACAGTGGTGAACCCTCCCAGGAGTGGCCGGCCGACCAAAATTACCCCAAGAGCACAGCGATGACTCATCCAAAAGGTCACAAAAGACCCCAGAACAACATCCAAAGAACTGCAGGCCTCAATTGCCTCAATTAAGGTCAGTGTTCATGACTCCACCATCAGAAAGAGACTGGGGGGCAAAAATGGCCTGCATGGCAGAGTTCCAAGACCAAAACCACTGCTAAGCAAAAAGAACATAAAGGCTCGTCTCAGTTTAGCCAGAAAGCATCTTGTTGATCCCCAAGACTTTTGGGAAAATACTCTGTGGACTGAAGAGACAAAAGTTGAACTTTTTGGAAGGTGTAGGTCCCATTACATCTGGCGTAAAAGTAACACAGCATTTCAGAAAAGGAACATCATACCAACAGTAAAATATGGTGGTTTTAGGTTGATGGTCTGGGGCTGTTTTGCTGCTTCAGGACCTGGAAGACTTGCTGTGGTAAATGGAACCATGAATTCTGCTGTTTACCAAAAAATCCTGAAGAACGTCCGGCCATCTGTTGGTGACCTCAAGCTGAAGCGCACTTGGGTTCTGCAGCAGAACAATGATCCAAAACACACAAGCAAGTCCACTTCTGAATGGCTTAAGAATAACAAAATGAAAACTTTGGAGTGGTCTAGTCAAAGTCCTGACCTGAATCCCATAGAGATGCTGTGGCATGACCTTAAAAAGGTGGTTCATGCTGGAAAACCCTCCAATGTGGCTGAATTACAACAATTCTGCAAAGATGAGTGGAACAAAATTCCTCCACAGCGCTGTAGAAGACTCACTGCCAGTTATCACAAACGCTTGATTGCAGTTGTTGCTGCTAAGGGTGGAACAACCAGTTATTAGGTTTAGGGGGCTATCACTTTTTCATGCAGGGCCATTTAAGTTTTGATCCCCCCCCCTTAAAAATAAAAATCTTCATTTAAAACTGCATTTTCTGTTGACTTGTGTTATCTTTGTCTCACATTTAAATTTGTTTGATGATCTGAAACATTTAAGTGTGACAAACAAGCAAAAAAGTAAGAAATTAGGAAGGGGGCAAAAACTTTTTCACAGCTGTAACTGTGAAAATTCATTGTGGGGTATAGTGAATTATTCATTACTCATTCATTTTCTACAATGCTTCATCCAATTCAGGGTTGAGGGAAGCTGGAGCCTATCCCAGCGATTAGCAGGTGAGAGGCAGGGTTACACTCTGGACAGATCGTCAGCCCATTGCAGAAATTACTTATCCTTGCTGTAATTTTGTGTTTTGTGTTTTGCTTAAAAAGACTTACAGAAAGGATCAGATTTAAAAAACGGATAGGATAAAAAGCTGTGGCTTGAGATGGGGAGTGGTAGTTCATCAAATGCAGTTTCCACATTGATCTCAAGTTAGTCCAAATGTCAGATTATCTCTGGAGAAAGATGCTGAGCCCTCCCCAATGTGCTCATTGCATTGAGTGTGATAGAAAAATACTTTCCAAGTAGAAAATAAGATTGTTTTATGTACAAGTGAGGACAATTGAAAGTCACTTTTACCTGAACTAAAAAAAGTGTTCGGAGAACAACTGGATTTCCCATGTGTTCCTGAACTAAACAAATAAACTCTGGCACACATGCTGTTGTTCCAAGTAAAACACATTTCTATGATTCTGTTATCAGCATCTTTTCATTCAGATCAGATTGCTGTGACCATCCCTGAATGGTGAGAGTTACTGAATGCTTACAAAGACAATTTTGTAATTTTATGTCTGCACGGAGCAAAATACTGTTTTTATTATGACTTAGTTCTTCTTTTCTGTCTCTAACACCTTTTTTTTTCTGCATGCTGAAGCAGGAGGAGAAGAGCAGTGGAAGTGTCACTGGTAGTTTTATGGTGTCCTGCAAGCTCTGCGTGATTCACGACATTTTTGTGCTACAGCATATGCAGTGACAGTAGCAGCTACATTTATCTGCCCATACTTGAGGAGAGTAATGAGCCTATATCTCAAACTCCATTTGTGTACTCAAATTTGTAAATGTGGAAAAGAATCTGCAAATACAGACTTTTTTTTCTTCAGAAAAACATAGAAATCAGCCACTTAAGCTGCATATGCTTGCATTCAAGGGAGAAAGCCCTGGAGCCACAGGAACAGGTTGAAGGGAGCAAAAGGAGGAAGTACAATGACATTAGTTTAGAGTGACATCCTGACCTCTTTTCTACGAATAACTCTTACAGCTACATGCTTCGGGGATGAAAAACTTGGAATTTGTGGAAGATGTTTTGAGTTCAAATAAAAGGTGGCCCTCATTCCAACAGCCTGATCAGTGATTAAAAACAACACAGATTGTCACAGAAAGCAGGATTTTTAAAGCAAAATTTTTTTTAAAAAATCTTTAATTCAATCTTTTGTGGACTATAATTGCTATACTATATTGCTTCAAAGAAAATTTCACATGCATCCAGAGGTTGCGCTAGACTTTTCGTTGTCCGTCATTTTGATTGGCAGGGTCATAAAAATCCAGTCATAATCTATTTCTTACCCGTCACTTTAATTAAAATATATACATATAATAATGACATATTCGGTAGCATTTTTCCATTAAATGCTTGGTTGCTCAGTTGGTGCCGGAGACTGATTACTTTTTTGTCCCTCATCTTCCACTGCATCAGTCTTCCTTTTTTCACCTCTTTTGTCAACACTATCTTCATTATTGGGCTTTTTGAAGAAGCTTCGGACACTCAGCTGCCATGACATTTTTCCGAGTGAACCCAACAGGCCATGCATCAAGAGAGACAATATGCTAACTCGCCATCTAGTGGTCAGGAGTGTAAATTGCAATCTGTCAAAATGACTGACGGCCTTCAGATTTTTCTGTCACCGTTTAAAAATAAACGGTCAATGACGGAAAATATTCGGTTAACGCGACCCCTGCATGCATCTGAACGGTTGGTTGTGTATCAGTATTCCTTGTGGTTTTCTGGTTTGGGCTCTCAAATGAAACAGATAAAAATCCATGCATTATGGAAGTGCATCACGAATAATACAAACAGTAAAGGAGAAGTTTCTTTTTTTTTCCAACCTGGACCTTATTTCTAGGAGTATGTATGTGCATTTACTCACTGGTAAAGTTTCTGCATCACTTTGAGTCCTTCGGATGATGTTTTGTTGAGTCGCCCTTCGCTGTTCCTCCAGTAAAATGGGAGATACGGGGCAGCCACTATATAAGACATTATCTACAGCAACACTCCTTGATTTTTGCCAATACTTTAAGTCCACGTTTGTTTTGGTAATTGTGTCATTATGAGACTTGCTGAGCCCTGTTACAATATTAAGGATGAGAAATTCAATGGTACACAGATGCCTGATAAAACATGCTGAAGTTGGGACAAAGGTGAAGACTCTGATCTCTATAGAAGAAGCATACATGACCTTCACTTCTAACTGCTGGTAAGGTACTACTGAGTCACTGATGAGCCTCATAAGACGACTGTAACACACAGCAGGTTGTGATAAATGTAAAGACAATGACTAGACCACATACAGCACAATATATTGATGACACATTTGTGGAAATGCTGTATTTTTGGAAAATCTGCCCAGACCGTGTGGTTAAGGAATGGTGGAGCCAACATGGTAAAAGGAATGAAGCTAGCTGAACATCAAGACTTGAACTGTAGTGCTCACACTCTACAGCTTGTAATCGACAATGGCCTTTCCATTCAGAGAGCCGTGCTGGACATTACTGTTCTGCCACATTGAAGAGCTGTGCAGGTCACTTTGGTCACACAGTGCTGGCCAAACAAAGGCTGAAAGCAATTCAAGAGGAGCTTGGCCTCCCAACACACAGCATCATCCAAGCTTTTCAGACTCACTGGAACTCAACATTACACATGCTGCAGAGGATGTAGGAGCAGTGGTGTGCACTTAATGTGGATGCAACTACCATGGCCATACAGTATCAGCTGTCCATCTGCTGCAAACTGGGATATTGTATCAATCCTGATTGAGACATTGGAACCACTTGGGGAAGTGACACTGGAAATGAGCTACTCAGTCTTCTGCCTTATGCGTAATCCCTGTTATATCTGTTCTGAAACTGATGCTGCAAAATGAGGGTCCATCTTCAGGCACCAAAACCTTGCGCAAGACAATCCTTGACAGCTTGACAAGGCGATTCTCCAAAGTAGAGGACACAAGTGTTTGGTGTTGGCAACTGTCCTTGATCCCTGTTCCAAGGACAGGGTCTCCACTTCAGCGGAGACACATGACATGGCAAAAACAGCGGAAAAGACTGGTGAAGCAGAGGATCCAGCGAAAAGAATGAGAGTCCAGACCGATTGCACTCCAACTCTTGTGGACAGTCTGTATGTTAAATTTCTTGGAGCAGCTCACTGCACAGATGCGGACCAGCTGGAGTGTTACCTGCAGCAATCATACCCAGCCTTTGGAGTGGTGGAATAGAAATGAGGAAAGACTTCAAAGATTTGCTGTGCTGGCCAGAAAATATCTCTGTCCACCACCTTTCGCTGTCCCAAGTGAGCCAGTGTTCAGCGAGGTGGGGATCCTCTATGACAGGGGTACCCAAGTCCAGTCCTTGAGAGCTACTATCCTGCACATTTTGGTTGCATCCCTTGTCCAGCGCACCTGAGTCAAATGAATGGCTCATTACCAGTACCTTGCAGAGCTGAATGACGTATTGGGAGGGTATGTTCTAAAAACTGCAGGATAGTAGCTATTAAGGACCGGACTTGGGCACCCCTGCTCTACGACAAGCAAAGAAGCCGCCTTTCTGGAGAGAATGCAAAGAAGTGCTGTTTCCTCCATTAAAATATTGGGCTTCTCAACGGAAATGACTGACTTTGAGGGAAAGCTCCCACTCCCACTGACTTTTTCTTTTATATTCTAGATCAGCCGTGGCCAAGTCCTGGTAGTAAAGCGGTAAGGCTTTGATTCAAAAGACCCGGATTCGAGTCCCCAATATGGCACTCAGGTGAACCACCATGGGCCCTTAAGCAAGGTCCTTAACCCCCACCAAATGCTCCCTGGGCGCTGTAATGGGCTCTATGCACGACTCCACTACTTCCTGAACTTAAGGTTGCTCCTTTGTTTCCTGTCTGTCATTACTAGATAATTGATTAATCCAGGTGTCCAGTGGCCAGTTACACCTGGATTAATCAGTTCGGCCAGTAATGAAAGACAGGAAATAAAGGAGCAACCTTAAGTTCAGGAAATAGTGGAGCTGCGCATAGAGCCCATTGGCAGTGCAGTCCACTGCTGTCAGGTCAAAATTGAGATCGGTTAAATGCAGAGACCGAATTTCCCATTTCGTGATTAATGGAGTATAAATTATCAATCTCTAATCTGTTAAAAGTCTAATCCTTTAAATAACAGAGAAATGCTGGAAAGGGAAGCTTAATTGTAATTATCAGTTTGCTGACGTTCATAATGAGCTGAAACCCAGATAGAGAAGATTCATGGAAGATGAGGAACAAAAAGGAACAAAGCAAAAATGATAACCTTTTAAAATATTTGGGCTGGAACAACTCCATTATGTGTTTGGTTATAAAGAGTGGGACAGGAGTACTAGACTAGACTTCAGAGACCACTTTTCATTACTATGCTTAACATTTTATGTGAATGGGCCACTACATTTGATTGACCGTGCGTTATTAAATTAAGTCCCATAAAAACAATAAAGTCTGTTAAATTTGATTTTATTACATCAGTTCACAACTAAAAGAGTCTAAGAGTAGTTTCCAGAGAGGAACCCAAAATTACTCACCAGGGCAGGGATCAACTCCAGACGTCCAGCACGTTTCCCTGCTGCAACACACCTGACTCAAATTAAGGGGTCGTTAAGAGGCTGGTGCAAAACTTGCAAACAAGCTACTGGAGAAGCATTTAATTTGAACCAGGTGTGTTGCAGTAGAAAAACACTGAAAACCTGCAGTAGACTAGCTGAAGAAGTTCAGAGTTTGTGAACCCTCCCCTAAGGAAACCACTGGCAACAGTAGCTGTGGTTCAAATAAAATGTTTACTTTTTATCTACCGTGCAATTTATGGATTGTGTTTAGCTTAAGAGGCAATAAAACAGAAATAAAGATGTGTGTAATCTGCATTATGAGAGTTACTAAAGTGGTCCCATCAAGAGGCAACAGGGATTTAAAAGAATAGTACACCCACAGAATGATGTGGGTTCATTTTCTACTTACCATCATGCTGAGCAAGACTCTGGAGCACTTTTTTAATATCTAGAATGCAGCCGGAGATCGGACAGTTTTTCGTTTTCCCCCAACTTTCATATGATGAAGTTCACCTGCGACTGAACCAAAAAGGTCAATAAAAGTCCACAAAAACTTGGCAATATTCCTCCATACTGCTCGTCCAATGTAATCCAAGTGTCCTGAGTGGGTAATGTCCATAATTTCTTTGAAACGACATCATTTAGTATATTTTTTATAGACTAAACCAGGGTTTCTCAACCCTTGTCTTCAGGGACCCCTGCCATGCATGCATTCCAGGTTTCCAACTCCACCACACCTGATTCAGATCAACTCAACTGCTCATCAAGTTCTTTGCAAGCTGCTAACGAGCCTTTCATCTGAGTCAGGTGTGTTGAAATAGGAATATCTTGAAACCCAGCAGGGCAGGGGTCCCTGAGGACCAGGATTGAGAAGCACTGGCCTAAACAGGACTACATCTACTGTAGCTGCCACAAAACGCGCCCCTGCAAGTTCACGACACTATGGAAGCCGCAGCAGACGAGATTGTGCATTCTCCTTTTCTTTCTTTCTTTGTTTTAAATCAATAGCCAACCCCTGTTGTGTTTGTCCCTGTTTGTGTGCAGCTCGTTTGCTCTTAGCACAATGTAAACAGCTAATTTCTTCCTCTATGCTTGCATTATCGGCAGATGAGGCGCTGAACGCCGGCGGCTTCCGTAGCGTCGTGAACTTGCACGAACAAGCGAATAGAAAAAGCAATGTACTACTGTTTGGGCTATAAAAAATATACTAAATGAATGATGTCGTTTTGAGTAAATTATGGACTCTACCCACTCCGGAAACTTGGATTACATTGGACGAGCAGTATGGACGAATATTGACAAATTTTTGTGGACTTTTATGAACCTTTTTGGTTCAGTTGCCGGGGAAATCCATTATATGAAAATTTGGGGGATAACGAACCCCCGATCTGCTTTTGAATGATTAAAAAAGTGCTTCACAATCTTGCTCAGCATAATGGTGAGTAGAAAATGAATGCACATCATTCTGATGTTGCATGGACATGTCAACTTTCCTACAAGAGGTAACATCTTGGACAATGTTTACACTACTCAGAAGGGAGCCTACAAAGCCCTCTCCCTCCCCACCTTGGAGCCTCAGACCAATCCACTGTTATGCTAATCCCTGCATACAGACCACTGGTTAAGGTGAGTAAACCAGCCAAGAAGGAGATCCAGGTGTGGCCAGAGGGGTCATTAGAGGCTCTCCAGGATTGTTTCTTCACCACCGACTGGAGCATGTTCAGACATGCAGCCACTTACAACACCATAGACCTCAGTACATCGAGACCGTCATGGCCTACATGAGGAAGTGCGTGGGAAACGTCGTGGTCTCCAGAACCATCTCCTAACATCTACTGGAACATAATGTTAGCTTAGCAGCGTGACAGCTAGCTTGCTTGTATCCAAACATATGAAGCTTACTATGTTTTTTTTTTGTTATACTTGTATGATCCCTGAGGGGAAATTAGGGCTCTGCATTTCACCCATCTCTGTACTGTGAGTATCAGAGAGCAGTGGGCTGCTACTTAAAGCAGCCGAGGGAGCAGTTGGTGGGGGGTTAAGGACCTTGCTCCACAGTGGTACACCCAGGGGTCGTGTCGGGGAATTGAACCCAGGTCCTCCGCGCCCAAGCCCACGACGCGACCACTGGGCTATCCACTCCCACGAACGATAAGCAAACAGAGGTGGTCCAGTCAAGTGTGTGAAAATATGTGAAAACTAACGGCTAGCGAGAGGGGGGAGGTGGACGGTCTTCTACGGGAGAGAGGGGAGGAGGTGTCTTCTTCTGGGCGGCTAACCAGAACATGGGTTATACTGTATAACCCAGAAAATGGGTTATTTTTTGAAAAATAAACCATATTACATATTAGCCATGTAACCCAGAAAAATTATTCTCTGAAAAAAAAATAACCCCTAATTTCAACCCAACCCAAATGACCCAGATTATGGGCTGAAGAAAGAACCCAAGAGTTTTGTATGTGTATTCTTGTCAAGCAGAAAAATTTCAGCTATTATTTTTCGTCAAGGATTAATTGTTCTACTCTGATTTATTGTTGTCCATGCAGGAGTAATAATGGATGGATATGAGCGAAGAATAAATAAAAGAGACAAAAAAAAAAAAAAAAACACAAAACAGCAAAAGTAAGATATGATTATAAAAATTATAGGATTTTTTTTTCGTTTTGCTATTTTGGCTGCTGGTTGCAGAGTTTTTGTCCCACAGTAACGAGATGGACATCTTTGTAATCAGCAGAACCTCTGCTCTCTAAAGCAGACAGTGCCGTTCTCATGTTTATACATGCCCATATGTGTTTGGGGACTGAACTCTGGTTTGGATACCAGCTCATAGCTGAGCATGATTTTGATATGATTCATGTTACAGTAGGATTGCTGCACGTTTGCATGTCCAAAGGTCAACTGTGCATATTCCCTCTGCATAGGGGGTCTCATGATGAATAGGTTAATAATTACTGACAACAGAGATGACTGCCTACATGAGAATGAGTAAAAAAAAATATATATATATTTTTCCAGCCTTGGAGGTAAGCAGTGCTCCACCTTTATCGGATAAAAATCCTTCTGCAGCTTTTTTTCCAGCCAGGAAAAAACAAAAAACCCCAATACAAACATTATCTCATCCATCTGATCTTCATCACTTAAAGGTCCTAAAAATGATTATCAGCATTAAATTTTGTTCTACAAATGATTGTTCGGCCTTTGAACTTTTGGTTTTTGATTCTGCTTTTGGGATTCATGTTTTCTCTGAGCCTCCTTGCAGCATGCGGTTAGAAATGAATCACTTCATTAATTTGATAAGTTATAAATTTTACTTATTAAGAGTTATTAGATTAGTAAATTGTTGTACGGTACATTGGCTGCAGACTGCAGTGCTTCCCGCGAAATATGTCAAGCTTTTCTTTCATCAATGAAATAATGGGCTAAATGAGAAATTGATAGAAAATTCGCCAAGAATTACAGCCTATTGGTTCTTTTTGATCTTCAAAAGAAATTATGACGCCTGCCTTTTCCTGCTGACTCGGAGGAGGGAAAGGCTGATGTCACACCAGGACTTTATGAAAAAAAAAAAAAATCTTGCATTAATGATTTGCGGATAAGGCCATAAATAATAAGTACATTTGCACACATACCTATTTATTTAATGTGCAGGGGTATCACTTTTCCTTCCCTCTTTGAAATGATTTTTTAAACAGTCTTTGTTATTTACAATAAATGCACAGTTACAAATTTCATCTGATAGAACGACGACTCGCTAAGTTTTGAGCAAAGCAATAAACACACCGCTGAGGCTTTGAGACAGAGATTCAGGGTCGGTACAGAAATAGCTGCCAGAGTTGCTGAACTCTGCGATCCCATCAGTGTACGAAGCTGCAGTCAAGGATGCCAAACGTTCATCTGATAACGTTTTCTGATGCAGTTCTTAAAACAAATCAAGGAAGAACATAAATTCTCTGATATGTCACAGATAAAGAGCCAAAAACAGCTCAGGTTCAGGAAGTTTGCTGGGGGGTTACTCACAGGAAAACTGGAATTACTTCTGTTCAGGAACATTTCTGGGGCAAAATATAAGTGTATCCAAGCTCAGTTGTCGTTTCATTGAATGATACATCCATCTGTTTTGTTAAACCTGCTTTATCCTGGGGCTGGAACAGCTGGGCACATCCTGTCCAGGTCACCAGCACATAAAAGTGAGACAAATGACTGTGCATGCTCATATTCACTCCCAGGGTCAATTTAGAAACACCAATTAACCTAACATGCATTTTCCTGGACTTGAGGAGGATGTCAGGAGAAGACCCTGAATTATCTACCTAATTAAAGCCAAATTTGTAACTAAATGATGCAGTTGGTGTTGTTTTTATCTTTTCTCTGGATTACCTGCAGAATAAAGCAGAACACTGTCCTCTTTTAATCACTTCTTATTGATGTTTTGTGGTATGAGATGGAGGTATGTGACTTTTTCTTTGCTACGTCTTCATTTTCTAACCTGCTACTGTGAGAACCTTTGAGGTGAAATAGGGTCGTGTTTTTTCAAAAACACAATTAATAGGTTTTCTGTAACTGGGCCCCATATTTGAGTATCAAAACTATAATTAGATAAGCCATGTTGGAAGAAAAGGTGCTTTCATCTTCTTAAACCAGTGGTTTAGAAAGTATTACACATTAAGAAATGATAGCTTCAGACTGCTCTCTAATCCTGTGCTGTGAGGGTGAACACAGACACACTTGCAAGAAGTTGGTTAAAAAAAAAAGTTTGAGATTTCCAAGAGATTTGGGCCCTCAGATTAAAAAATTTCACACCTTAAATGACTTGTTGAGGTTGTGATTTGGTTAGAGTAATTGTGGTAACGGACAGCCGATGCAAACATCAAAGATTTGTCAGGTTTTATCCTTATCAGTAGCCATGAGCTACTCATAAGAAGCCGCCTACAAAATTAAATTAAATCATAACCTCACAGCAGAAGACGGTAGGAGAAAGATAACCTTTCATGGGAGATAGGAAGTTAAGGCATTAAATTTGTACTCTGGCTTAAAAGCGTCCGATTTAGGATCCAGACGCCAAACCATGCTTACATCAGAGGTCACGTTATGTCTGATATTTTAAAATTTGGGACCTGTTAGATCACCTTAAAGGAGCTCTATCAAGAAAACTGGACTTTTAAGAGCTTTTAATCGTGTTAGTGTGTTATTTCCTCATAAAACTTAATTTTATGTTTTTTCTTCATTCATGTATATTTGAGTAATCTATATGACTCTAAATGGATTTTTAGTCAAGCTTTAGCTCCCCTTCCAAAGGCTGTGTACGCAGAAATACCTACGTAGACATCATTTCTCCAAATTTCACCAATCATGAAGCGCCAAATACATGTGTGCAGCATCGTATTTGCCCACTTTGAGAGTCAGAGAATCCTAACATATCCACTCTTTCTGCGGAAAAAGCGAACAGCCCACTGGAAGACTTTCTCTGAGAGTTAACAAGAAAGGCCTTTCTCTCTTTTGTATTTTAATTTAAATTTTTCTTTCACATCTTTTAGCTCCAGATGATTGCAAGTTCGAAAAAAGTTGCATTTGGCATGGGGGGGGGGGGTATTTTGTTGTAACAGACAATGGATCTCCTCACCAGAAGTGGTTAGATTTTGTCTTCAGGAGGAGAAAAAAAAACCTTCAACTTTGTGTGTGAACTCCACTCCTGACAGCTTCATGAATCTCTGGGAATACCTCTGAAACGTGACGCAGTTCCCACCATAAAAACGCCTCATGGACAGACATAACACTGGTGAGTGAAAACGTCTCTCAGCTCAATGCTAACCGTTAGCCTATGACTTGTTTGCTAATTCCTTACTTGTCAGGTGTCTCTGTGGTACCACCAAAAACTGTCAAATATATGGACGTAGTGTCCTGTCATGTCTGAACAGGGGAAAGTGAAGCCAGTTGGGCGTTTCCCACCATCGCTATGTTGCCATGGCGTGTCATCACTCCCAGGAAATTCTAAAATGGGCAAAGCACGGCCTCGGGACAAATGATTGACAGCTGACGTACTCTGGGCTAAATGCAAACCGAGCTAAATGTAAACGAACAGGAGCTAACGAAGATTAGCCTGACCGGCGGGATAAAGGTAAGGCATTGCTGGACTTACTGTTAGCTGGTAAAAACCACCATTTTGCTGGTTACATGCTGCCATTCCGACATACTGTCATTCAGACATACCACCATTTAGACATACCAGCATTCCGAAATCCCACTATTCCGACACACAAACGTCCCACCATTCCGACAAGGCTTTCCATGAAAGGAAACATGTGCGCTGTCTGGTGCTTTACTGCAAATGGTAGAGACCCTGATTAGGCATTTTGCTTCTGCAAATGAATAAATATTTACTTGGCACAACACAATTTGGTAAAATGCCAAGAAATTTACTCCAAACCCTCCAAATAGAGCCCTCCACTGGAGCCTCAAGCCCGCGGGCCGGGCTTCGGGCCAGTAGGCTAACCTTATCATCACCTCGGGCCAGGCTTGGTCTCTCTTTTTTTAAAAAAAAAACACAGCTAGAGAGATGTGTGTGGTGTCTGTGTTCAACCAATTTAAATGGCAACATTTGAACGCAGCAGCCGCTTTTCTCCTCTCCCCGTCGCTCACATCCCTGCCGTGCAGGTGAGACAAGCTGCTTGTTATTAGATTGATAGTTCGACTGCTCCTAGTTGTTGTCTTTATTAAGATAAAGAAGAAAATATTTCTGATAGGCCAAAGCTTCTGCTACGTTTATCATAATAATAAACACTGAGATATGGTTTAAGTGTGTTGGCTATTGTTTCTTATTGGTGCAATATGTAGGTCAAATTACCATGCGCTGTTGCAGTTGCATTGCTGAGTCATTAAAAAAAAAAGAAGAAAAACACACAATCATAAATCAAACACCAGTCAAAATGCTTCATACACGTTACAAACTAATGTTAATATTGAAAGGAAACTAAATATACCCACTTATGCCATAAAAGTTCTCAGAAAAGATTGGAGGTGTACCTATAACTGCACCTATATGCATTACGCACCAATTCTCATTAAATAAAATAATGCAGTCATTAAGTTAAATAAATTCATTAACTTTATTTAAATAAAAATATCATGAATATAGCGCAATATCACGCCAAGATCCCCAATTAACTGTCATTGGAAACTGCAGTGCGCTTGCATACAGACAAGAGAATACCAGACGGATCCAATCACTGCAAATAGTTAATTACTGATTTAAAATGTAAACAAATTAAATAAATAATTTTTAAAAAGCAACAAGATTTAGATATAAGCCTAATTAACAGTGACTGATCCTGTATTTCTGCTTACAGTCAGTAATCCCTGAGATTCAGACATGAATCGAACATGTTTCACACCAGCCGGAGTTACATTAATGCTGGGAGGCAGATTATATTTCCCGTTTCAGGAGATTTTGATAACAGATTATTAAGTTGGTTTGCGAGGTTGTGGAGTCCATCTGCTGTAAAAGCAGTACAAATCTGAATTTATTTAAAGAAACTGTCGGAATTGTGGGATGTTTTTTTATTTTTTAAAATACCGTGATTCCGACCATAGAATGAAAAAATTGACGGCATGATGAGACGTTTGGCAGAAATTTATGCGCTGCCATTTGCTGCCAATTGAGGACCCCATGTCGGAGTGGAGGAACGTCGGAATGGCGATTGCCTTCCCATTTTGCTACTCTACTGCAGACTGAGACCTTGCGGAGAGCAAACAAGGACTCAATGGTTAAATCAAATCAAATAAATAAACTTTATTTATAAGCGCTTTTCCTGCAAAGGCAACCCAAAGTGCTTTTCAAGAAAATAAAAACAAACACATTTTTAAAATAAAAACAGCCCTTCACACACCCAAGCACAAAACACAGCACACAAAACTAAAACATTTGCACACACACACACAAACACACACACACACACCCCACACCCACCCACACTAAGACTAATAAACATCTGGCTTGACCTCTGTGAGGAAGCGATATCTTGGGGATCCGTTCACTCCAGGAGCCAGACATGGCCCTAGAGGGCCCCTGCAGGAGCCAACCAGATCAGGGCAGGCCGGGGTCCACACCACAGTGATAGGGCTGCAGGCGGGGCCCCAGCCACCAGGACAAGGGCAGCCCCCCACCAGCTCCCTCCAGACCATGTAGGCAAAGCTCCCAGAGTGAAGGATCCCCATGAGGAAACACTGGTGTTAAAATGTTAAAACAGATAAAAAAGAGAAAGATAAGAGCAACATAGAAAAATAAATAGGTATTATAAAATTATATGCTAAAAAGTAATAAAATTAAAATACTTAAAGATAAATAAAAAATAAATAAATAATAGAGTAAAATAAGTAAATGAAATAAAATAAAAGCTAAGTTAAAAAGGTAGGTCTTGGCCTTTCTTAAAACATCAACAGTCTTGAGCCCTGAGGTTCTTGGAGGCTGTTCCACAGACGAGGACCGTAGTGGTGGAATGAGGCCTGCCGTGAGTTTTAGTTCTCACCTGGGGAACAATTAAAAGGCGGTACCAGAGGACCTCAGGGTCCGCGAGGGTTCATAGTTTAAAAGCAGGTCAGATAAATAAGAGGGCCCAAGACCATTAAGACATTTATAAACCACTAGAGAACCTTAAAGTCGATCCTGAAACGCACGGGAGCAATGAGCGATTTTAAAACTGGTGTTATGTGTTCGTTGGTTGTAGAACTGTGCTGCCGAGTTTGCAATAACTGTAAGCTGGAAACAGATTTTAGGAAGAGAGAGAGCAGGGCATTACAGTAGTCTATTCTACTGGAAATAAAAGCTGATCAGCACCTCCGTGTGGAAGAGAGAAATGGGGGACTTGGGATATTTTTAAGATGATAAAAACCTGTCTTTGTGAATTTTGATGTGTGGAATAAAATTCAGCTCAGAGTCGAAAAGAACACAAGTTCCACACATTGAGAAGGATTAAAATTTGTAATTTAGGTAAAATGATCTCTCTCTTGTCTTCAGGACCGATGATTAAAACTTCAGTTTTGTCCTGGTTGAGCTGTAAGAAGTTCTCTGCCATCATGACTTTATATCTAAAATACAGTTTAAAAGGGTGTTAACTGGCTCCAGGTCATCAGGAGACACGGCGATGTAAAGCTGGGTATATAGATAGCTGTGAAAGTAATGCTGTGTCTCTGATGACGTCCCCAAGTGGCAACATGTACAGGTTAAAAAGTATCGGGCCTAAAATTGATCCTTGGGGAACCCCACACTTCATTTTATGGATTTCTGAGGAGCATGTATCCATCTACAAAAGTGTCGATCTGAGAGATGAGAGTAAACCATTTTAAAAACGGTACCTGAGAGGCCCACCAGCCACTGGCCGGCATCCGGTCTGCCGCATGTCAATCAAAAGGATACACACTCAATTGTATAATTTCAATTACAGTACAATAGATTTAAAGGAGTGATGACATAGCAGTAAAAACTAGTTTATGTTGTTAGCATTACTGTATATGTAAATACTCCAAAGAAAAAAACTGCATTTTTTACAGCGGAGTACTGTTTTGAAACGCCAGACCTCACTTCCTCTGGAGCTTTACCCGGAGACCACGTTGACTTCATTTTGATTGGCTACACCTTATTTGACCTTATTTAGAGAATCTAGGTCAAGCTGCAGTCGGAGTTTGCTAAAGGCTAACTGCTAGCAACATGGGCACTTCAGACAGTGTGCTACGTTTATCAGACAAGACAGCATTTAGAAAATAAATAAACTTACAGGTAATGACAAGGTTGTGGTCGCCTCCCTCAGTGTTGCTGCAGACGTTTTCTTTTAAATCCATTTGTTTGAAAACCCAGACCTGACTGCACAGAAGTTACATACATACATACACGCAGCTGAATCAGATAGGGAGGGGGAGCAGGGGAGCGAAGTGAACGGTGCATAGACAGTTAGGAGAGAGGAGGAGGGGGGCTGTTTACTTGATAGTGTGCTCTTATTGGAGCAATTAAATTACGTAGAATGATGGAACTATGTAGAATGATAGCCTGCTGTCTGATTCAACTGTTTCTGAGCAGAGAGACAAAGCTGACAGACCATAAACAGGAACTTTGATTCTCACTCTGGACATTCACAAGGCCTCATCAGTGCACAACAGATCATATTATCCACCCAAAACCCCAGAAAAGTGAAATTTGATGTCATGGCATCTTTAATAACATCTAAATGGATGAGTTATGAAAAGAAATTCACCCTCCTCACAGTTGACATGAAGGTAAACTTAACCTATTAAACCTAAAATGATTTTTTGAACCAGGCTGTAAACATGTTTATTTCTGCTGTGAAGTTGGTCTTTTTAACATGGGAGTCTGTGGAGATTCGCTCTGTTTTGGAGCCAGCCCCTAGCGGATCATGAAAGAATATGATTAATTAACTAAACTTCTGGGCTTCACACTTTTCCAGCAGAGTTTGGATACCGCATGTACTTCAAATTCCATATCAGACTCTGGGTCAAATACAGCTCCATAACAGGGTAATCCGTTTTATTTCGTTGATCGGAGTCCGATCATCCATTAATGTTCACAAATATCCATCATGAGTTACAAAGCCTGTGTTACACAAAAATCTGTAACAGTTGAGAATCTCTGACTATACAGGGGCCAGTTCATGTAATGGGCAAACAAACATGTTGATTGGTTGAAAGCTTCGGTGTTTCAGTGCAGTCAGCCATTTTACTTCCGTGTTGGAAATTAGACACATAAAAAAACAAATATTTAACACCAGTTTAGTCGAAAGGAGCATATTTAGCTTATAAATGCCTGTAGTTGACTTTTGGAACGTTTGGAAAGCATGATACAGCTCCTTTAAAATTTATCCTGGTTTAGATTCGGGTTTTATTATTTTAGGTTCAACCTCAGTTTGAACTGCCCAATCAAAATTCATCTCTCTCTTGTGTCATTTTCTGGGAAAAATTCATCATTTTCTTGCACAGGTGGCTAAAAAATTCAACCATGGATGACAGTGATGGAGTAAGTAAGTCAAGTAACAACGAGGTGTTAGAGATAAAACATGTCTGCAGTGACAGCACAGCTATATATACACATACGGATGGGTCTGCAGTTAGAGAGCTAACTGAACAAAATGATGACCAGGTCACATGTAAACTATGCTGTCAGCATGAAGAACTTCAAAAGAAGTCCTGCACCTTCACCTACAAAGCTGAGACCGCATCACCCATTTCTCCACTTAACTGGACCATGTTTGAGTTGCAGAGCAGCTGGAATGCAGCAGGAGAGGACTCTGCCACTGTCTGGTACATGGAGGCTTTGATTCTGATAGTGAGGCCGGTAAGCGACCTTACTGCTACTTACTTCTTTTTCTCAAACACCACAGGTAGCCTCACCTTCTCTATACCGTCCAAAACTTCTGAAGTATCTTGCTGTGAGGGTCTCGGGGAGAAACGCTTGGCAGACGTAATTGAAAGTGAGCCTTGACTGGCAGAAATATCGGATGAAGTATGTTTTGGTGAAGCCATTAACAGTTCAATCCCACCTCTCCTGGCCACAATTCCCATCTACAGACTCCATATAGAAGTAGTTGCCTTGGTAACACACATACACACACACACACACAAAAGGCCATGATTGAAAATCTGCTTGAAAAACATGCTTACAGCACATATGAACTTGCATGTGAAACCATTCATGTATGTTGCAGAAAACATCTCTGCTCTTTTATGCATCACACACAGAAATCTCATAAAACTTAATAAAATGCCCCCCCCCCCCCCAAAAAAAAAAATGAAATGTAATTCTTTTTTCAACCTGAGAATAAGCAGATACATAGGGAAAGTATTGTTGAAGCATTTTGTTAGCTGTGAGTTAAAAAGAGATGATGCTGGTTATGAGGGTATTTCACCAAGATCAAGTTTCACTGATGCATAAAATATAGCATACAAGACATAATTCAAACACATGTAATGGTCCACGTGAAATGTCATAAATCTGGAAGTGGGAACGCTGCGTGCTGCCAGCGAGAAAACCTGCTGGACGTCATAAAGGCCGCAGTTAAAAAGGGAAAATACCAGCGAACTGCGATAGCTAAATGTTCAATAGCCCAAATATTTAACAAAAGCTTAACTTCCGATAAACACAGAGTTCACGCAGATAACAAGTTAAACAACTGAGTTTTAGTCTCATATCAACATACCTCACATAATCATTAAGTCCCTGTTGAAGATGAATCACAGGTTTGATCTCCTACTAATTCCTTTTCCAGCTGCCAATTCAGGGACATCTGGGCAGACAGTGAGAGTTAATCTGGGCTTGTGTTGCAGCTGATTTTACTGGTAAATTTAAATGTCAGTAGCTTCTGGAAAATCGCACCATCTGTTAAAAAGGCGCAGATAAAAAAAAAGCGTGGTTTCTGTGACAAGATAATGATCACATACCCCAGAAGTCACAACGGACTAACACAAAGAAATACCAGCTGAAGGTTTTTCCGTGACTGTCTGTCATAGAGCTTCGGTCTAAACTGTGTAAAGCATCTATGGATCGAACTTAAATGCGAAGTGCATAGAAAGAAGTTCAAAAGAAGATTTTTGAGGAGGAACTTTAGTTTGAAGCCTACCAGGAAATGTGTTTGCAAGGGGAACTACAGGAAACACACAGCTGCCCAAGATTTAGCTTTTATTTTGTTAGAAAATTCATGCCACAACATGTAACAGCTGTTTTATTCTAATAATAAATCATAAATTAGATAGAGCTTTTTATTTAGCTTTCTGAATAAAAATGGACGCAGCAGATAAAAAGACAAAGAGTCAAATCTGAGAATAGAAAGTTGGTTTGATTGTTCTTTCCTAGAAGACAATAGTCCGATAAAGTGATTTTAATATGATACTTAAAGGAGCTGTATCATGCTTTTCAAACGTTCCAAAAGTCAAATACAGACATTTTTGAGCTAAATATGTTCCCATCGCTACTATAGAAACGAATTTGGTGTTAAATATTAGTTTTTTTATGCGTCTAATTTCCAACACGGAAGTAAGATGGCTGACTGTCCTGAACCACGAAGCTCTTGACCAATTGCAACATGTTTTACGCCCATTTCATGACGTCGCCCTGGAAGAGACACTGATTCTGAAGGGTCACAGAATTGTTTGTAGCACCGGCAGCTCACATGGATGTTATTTGTAAACATTGATGGATAATCAGACTCCAATCGACGGGATCAAACGGAGCAGCCTGTTATGGAGCTGTATGCGCTCGACCCAGAGTCTGATATGGAGTTTGAAGTACACGCAGTACCACAGAAGTACCACAGAGACCCTGACAAGTAAGTAAATAAGCAAACAAGTCATAGGCTAACAGTTAGCATTGAGCCTGAGAGACGTTTTTCACTCACTGGTGTTGTTGTCTGTCCATGAGGCGTTTTTATTGTGGGAACTGCGTCAGGTTTCAGTAGTAATCCCAGAGAAAAAAAAAACTTTACTGCCTGAGAATCGTGAAGTTGTCAGGAGTGAAGTTCACACACAAAGTTGAGTTTTTTTTTTCTGCTCCTGAAGTTAAAATCCAACCGCTTCTGGCAAATCGATCCGTCCAGTACAACAAATAAACTTCCACGCTGAACGCAACCACATTTTTCCCAACTTGCTGTCCTCTAGAGCTTAAAAAAAAAAAAAAGAAGCTTTTCTCCTGAACTCTGGAGCAAACGTCTGTTAGCTGATGGCTGCTTGTCTCTGAGGAAATCTTCCTGCAGGCTGTTAGTTTCTTCCTCAGAGAGTGTGGATAGGTTAGGATTCTCTAAGAGTTTCTGTTGAACAAAGAGGGCGTCTTGCTACGATGCTGCGCATGCGTGTTTGTCGCTTTGTGATTGGTGCCACCTCGTTGCATATACCGGTGTAAGTCAGTTATGTTAAGGAAGCTACATATTACTCAAATATGCACAAATGAAATGTTTTTTATGAGGAAATAATGCAGTAACATGCAGAAAAGCGCTTAAAAGTCCATTTTTCATGATAGGGCTCCTTTAATGTGTGGTTATTTAATAAAGTAATGGTTTTACGGCATGTATATGAATCTTGCTCAGTCCCCTGATGAGTTGCAGAGGAAGATCATATGATTATCCAAAGATCCTTCACAAGGCCCGAGCTATGCAGGAGCCAAACCGGCTGCAGAAATGCTGCAACTCAGAAAGAGTCAGGCCTTCACCTGCCTGCTGAAGCTGTTTATTAAAACTCAGACAAACTTATGATGAGCTGTGGTTGTATAACAGTCTGGTAACGAGCATCATTGGATGAAGTTTATCTGGCATGTTTTGACCTATTGCCAATCATTATTTCCAGAAAAGCCTTGCTGAGAGGGAGTCTAATATGATTGCTGTTTAATCAGAATAAATGATGAATTATAATGCGAGGTAATGCACACACACTGGATGTTATTATGGCAGAAGAGTACAGCCTCAAGGCCACCATGTTTTTCCACATGCATATTTGTAAAGAGTATGGGAATACACATTTTAATTTAATTTAGATGCATTCTTAGTTGAATGTGAAGTCCTCATGAATATTTCACCAAGTCTAAACGAGCTCTTTTAGGGCATGTTGCACAAAACACCTACAATGCGTGTAATGATAATGATGAAAATAATAATAATGGATTAGATTCCTACTGAATAGCATGACACAGTAGAGATGGGCATATCGATACCTTGGAGCCGATACTTCGATACCAGCCAAATATCGGAATCGATACATTTTTGAGTATCAAGATACCACTGTACAGAGACAAAACACGCAATTTGTTTCCACTTCTGAGTTTAGGCAATGAAATGATGTGAAAGCAGCCAGATTCCAGCTTCTCTGTCACATGATGGTGGTAGCCAATCAGACGTCATGATGATGCTGCTACATGCTAGTGATGATGATGTTTTAGTATTTTTCAGTGGTTTAATGCAGGTTATTGCACTTTATGTAAATTCATCATGTCACTAATACATTTTATATATTTGAACATTTTCCACTGAATAAATTAAGATAATCATAACCTGTACCTAAAGGAGTGATGACATAGTAGTAAAAACTGGTTCATATAGTTGTCATT
Organism: Atherinomorus stipes; assembly: GCA_023101725.1. Lineage (NCBI taxonomy): Eukaryota > Metazoa > Chordata > Actinopteri > Atheriniformes > Atherinidae > Atherinomorus > Atherinomorus stipes. The sequence goes on from JALJCO010012689.1 coordinate 27,909, forward strand.
ACTGAATATGTAAATACTCCAATGAAAAAATTGTCACTTTTTACAGCGGGGGATTGTTTTGGCACACTAGACCTCCCGTCCTCAGTAAAACAGTTGGGTGCGGTAATGATATGCAGCTTTACCCGGAGACCACGTTGACTTCATTTTGATTGGCTACACCTTATTTGACCTTATTTAGAGAATCTAGGTCAAGAAGCAGTCGGAGTTTGCTAAAGGCTAACTGCTAGCAACATGGGCACTTCAGACAGTGTGAGCTACGTTTATCAGACAAGACAGCATTTAGAAAATAAATAAACTTACAGGTAATAACAAGGTGGTGGTCGCCTCCCTCAGTGTTCCTGCAGAAGTTTTCTTTTAAATCCATTTGTTTGAAAACCCAGACCTGACTGCTCAGCAGTTACTCAGCTCCACTCACACAGTTGAATCAGCAGAGAGGGGGGGGGGGGGGGGGGCTGTTTGCTTGATAGTGTGCTCTAATTGAAGCAACTGAACTACGTAGAATGATAGCCTGCTGTCTGATTCAACCGTTTCCGAGCAGAGAAACAAAGCTGACAGACCATAAACAGGAACTTTGATTCTCACTCTGGACATTCACATGGCCTCATCAGTGCACAAAAGTTCATATTATACCCCCAAAACCCCAGAAAAGTGACATTTGTTGTCATGGCACCTTTTTTTGATTACTGAATGAAGTTTTTAATCTTTTTTTTGTTTGATTTACTCATCAATATTAGGGATGTTTGATATTGGCTTTTTTTTAGCAATATCCGATATTGTCCAACTCTTAATTTCCAATATCCGATGTCAACCGATACATGAAATAGTTTGGTGCATATTTAATCAAAAACTTCAGAAAAAGTTCAGTTTCTTGTGAAAGATTTTAGTGGGACGGTGACAAAATGTCACAGAAACTAAATTAATGTTACGAATATTTGAACAGGAGTAAAAAGTGTTGCATTGGTTCTGTGTTAATGTATACACAACCAGTAGAAATAAAGCCTTGATGACTGTGGCTTATCATGGGGGGGGGGGGGCTGAAGAGGAGAATGCAAATGAATGGATGAGTCTTACTGTGCAGCTTTCTGTCCCAGCTTCTTAATGCAACGTCTGGATAATGTCAGGATGAGCTCATATGTGCAGCAGGTTGCAGACAGACCTCGCCTTATGATGATGTTCCGCTTTCCTGTAAACTGCTTTAAACTTTTTTCATCTTCCTACTGAGAAAATATTAATGCCAATAGGCAAAGTCAGATTTCCCAGCCTGGATATACATTAAACTACTGGAGAATCATTATTTCACTTCTATTGTTTACAGGATTATATGCTAATGAGAATTTGCTGTTAATAGCATGGCAACTTGAAACTGGGTGGATATGTCCTCTCTGAGTTGGGGGTGTGGTGGGCAGCATTGTGTTTCTCTTAGATTTTCTTTCAGTCTGAAGTAATTTCAGACAGAAATACGGGGCTTTTTATGCAGAGATTATTCTTTTTATAGTATCCCTTTTTAAAATAATCATCCAGTGGTGCCTGTTTGGCTCCTGGTGCACATTAGCCTGGGCTGCTTTGGTTAATTTGGATTTTGGATGGCAAAACACAGAAATTTACACTCTTGAGGTCTTAAAATTATCTTCTGAGCAGCCAGCTGTGTCCTTGCACTGCATTTTAAATTACAGCTAAATCTGGTCTGCATAAAGTTTTAAAAGCAAATTCAAACTCGGGACTGACTTTGCATAAACGCTTATTTTACAGTCGGACATAAAGACTGCTTCCTGAAAAAGTCAAGTTTTAACCTTCTTCATATGCACATGTGTTTTTGTTTTTATTTAGTTTCTTTTTTTTTTTCTTTTTTTTTTAGATTTATCAAGTTATTAAGCCAAGCCAAGCAACTTTATTTACAGAGCACTTTCAAGACAGAAACAGCTGAACAAAGTGGTGTACAGGCACAATAAATAAAGACAAATAATCAAAAATCAAGGAACAAATAAGAACACGGTACAAACTACAAAAAGCGATAAAACAAATAAAAGAAGATGGCTCGGGATGGATAAAACGTTAGGGGAAAGAAGTAGGTTTTAAGGAGGGTTTCAAAATTAGGCAAAGATGGAACGAGCTTGCCTAAAGCCCGGCACTGTGCGATTTTTGGCCGTTTTTTAGCCGATTTTCCAGTCATGCGACAAGTTTGGGGATCGGGCCAACTCTTGGCCAAATCATGTGTCGTGCAGTATACTAGAGGGTCACGAGAGGCGGTTGGCACCTCACAACGAGCTCCCGAGCAGAAATCGCGAGTCACCACGAAATCAAAACGGTTTGATATTTTTTTCGTGGCTCATGAGTGAATCGTATGTTGAAGCGGCGCCACAAGCAGACTAAGAACTCTTTCCTCAAAGATTTTCACATTTTGCATTGATGAAACAAAAACGAAAGTAAACCAGAGACAGCATAGCGATCCGGCTTGTCATTTGGACAGAGTTCTCATGGTAAAACCGACAAAGACCATACAGCCCACGTCTGGTCCGCCAATTCCTCGTCCACACGCTACATCGTTGCCTTTAATTTTTGGCGAATTCTTCACAAAGAAAGAACGCAAACCGCCAAGGCAGCAGTTTCTTTGGTGATAGCATACTGTTGCTGCTGCTGTTGTTGTCGTCTTCTTCTTCTTCTTCTCCATTATCTTCTTCTTCTACTACTAGCTTATTGATTGCGTTGCATGTCGGGATTGTTCAAGACCCCAACGTGTCTTTGAGGACCCACAGTGTGAGTAGTCAGATTGCATCTGAGCGTCGGTTCATACAGTATGAGGACAGACATCGCAAGCTTTGAACTTTTTAACTCTGCGACTGATTCGCACAATTTGAGTTGGGGCTGCGAGCAATGATTGAAAAAATCGCACAGTGTATCCCAGGCTTAACTTGTAGTGGGAGCAAGTTCCATAGTTTTGGTCCCACCATGGAGAAAGCTCTATCCCCTTTTAGCTTTTGTGGTGTCCTCTGCACCTCTGGGAGCAGCAGGTCAGCTGACCTAAGAGACCGGGTAGGGGAGTGAAGATGTAAGAGCTCTGAGGGGTACGAAGGGGCGAGAGCATTTAAAGATTTAAAAGCAAACGAAAGAATCTTAAAATGAATGCTAAAAACAGCAGGCATCCAGTGCAGTGAAGCTAAAACCAGGGATATGTGCTCTCTCCTTGGAGCACCAGTCAGCAAGCGAGCCGCAGCATTTTGCACCAGCTGAAGACGGGACAAATGTTTTTGGGGTACACCAATCAACAGAGCATTACAATAATCGAGCTTTGAAGTAATAAAAGCATGTATCACTATTTCAAAGTCATGTCTTGATAAGAAAGGTTTTGCTTTAGCTAAACGCCTCAACTGAAAGAAACTGAATTTAACTGCGGCCTTCACCTGCCTGTCAAGAGTCATTGTGCTGTCCAGCAGGACACCGAGGTTGGTGACAACAGGTTTAGCATGCTGGGCCAAAGGGCCTAGGTCAACGGGACGGGACGAGTGAGCATCAGGACTAAAAACCATGAACACAGTCTTACCTTCATTAAAATGTAAAAAGTTCAAGGCTTTTCAAGCTTTAACTTCATCAAGGCAAGCCAACAAAGTATTTAATGAAGAGGACGGGTGCCTGTCATTCAATGGCACATAAATCTGTGTGTCATCACCATATAAGTGAAAAGCACATTTGTGCTTTCTGAGGAATAATCCTAGAGGTAGGACATAAAGGGAAAACAACAGTGGGCCAAGAATGGACCCCTGGGGGACACCACATGACAATGGAGCAGAGGAGGACTGGTACTGGCCTTGTTTCATGGAAAAAGTCCTCTCAGCCAAGTAGGACTGAAACCATTCCAAGGCAACACCACAGACACCCACCCAGTGCTCAAGGCGTGTGATTAAAATACGATGGTCCGCTGTGTCGAAGGCAGCCGTTAAATCGAATAAAACCAAAATCACAGCTTCCAGAATCAGAAGCTAAAAGAAAGTCATTAAAAACCCTCAAAAGGGCTGACTCAGTGCCGTGGGGGGGCTTAAAGCCTGACTGAAACACCTCAAAAATATTGTTTGCCTCAAGAAAATTCATCAACTGTGTGTAAACAATTTTCTTCAGGATTTTTGCAATAAAAGGAAGTCTGGAACATCAGGGCAATTCTTGATTTCAGTTCAGTGTCTTTTATGTTGCTTTGCATCATCTCTCTCCTGTTTCCTGAGCTCATGCACGTCTCATATGCTCATGAACCGAAAGGCTCGGCTCGGTTTGTCAGAAATGTCGAGCGGAGTCAAGCAGAGCTGACAGACGTCAAGCAGAGAAAGAGATGAGGAGCCTCTGCAGAGAAGATTATTCAGTCAAACTGATGAGAGCTTGTCACATTACTGTTAGTGCAACGACAGCATCTCGACAAGTTTGAAACTCCCAAATCAGAATCCCTTGATTAATTAGCAAAGCACTTGACTTTCACCATCTGTGTTAAAATGTCGTCTTTCTCGGTGCAACGCTCACAAACAGATCATGTATTTGCACTTTATACATGTAGCGTTTTCTTCCCAGCTGACAAGCATATTGGTGGTGTCTTGAGGACATTTAATTGGTGAAAACCACCAAACTCTTGATTAGAAGACGACCACCTGGGCCGCAGCTGCATTGAGTGATGAAAACCTGCAGGAGCTCATTTAACTTGTTACATGAGCTCGTCACTGTAACACATATTCCAACTCCTAGCCACCTTAGTGTCCTCTTCCATGCTGACCTCGTCCTATTTCCCACTCCACTGTCTCGTCTCAAATCTCTTTCTTCGTGAAAAAAATGTAAAATTAAAAACAGTTTCATCAAAGGCCGGGGGTTTTATTGAGATGTTTATCTTATCAGCTCAAAAAAAAAAAAAAAAAAATCATATGACATGTAAGGCATGTGATACTATTAACTGTGAACGAGACAGGGCAGCCTACTGTTTTGGTTTTGTTGCTCCACGCGCTCTCATTGGATTTAAGCTCGGCTGTGACAAAAACACACACTTTCAGGCTGGTTCAGATGAATAAGCGGCACAAGGAGAAGTACACAATCAGATTACTCAATCTCCACAACAAATTCCGACTTGTCTGGCAGCAGGCATCTGCAGAAAATTAGCTGCATTTTATTTAGAAAACCATTTTTTATGTCCCACTCTGTATTTTATATAGAAACTGTGGCTGTCTCTTTGAGGCATTTTCCCAATTTGATTACAGACATTGGACATACCAGCATATTAGATGAAAAAATCTTCAGAAAAATGTTATGTAAGAATTCTATTAAGTTTAAGTTTTAATACTCATCGACTGGTTTAACATTCATATATATCATATATATGCTGTATATACAGAGAAAGAGGATTTATGGGCACATAATTCTGGATATTCTCATATTTCCAATTAGAAATGAGAACTTATTGACGTAAGTAACTAATAAGTAAACGTTTGTTGACTCTGATCTAATGGAGAAAGTTATAGTACACATGCTAACTCGATTTTTTCTGTGGGTAGTTTCAATCCTTCAGATCCAGATTTACAAGTCCTCTTTAGGCATGTTTTTGTTATATTGCACTTGTGCTGATTAAAACACACACACTGCACAGTTACTGTAATTATTTGATTTGTTCACTCTTGGATATGTCTTACATCAGCTTTGATGTTCGCAGAGCGCCAAATTCCACAAGTAAAACTACCTTTGCCTCTTAACCTGCATGTTAATCATCTCTCAAAGGACAGAATGATCATTATACTTGAAATCAGTGCTGGCTTCCTGATGCTCCCATAAAATATAATTTAATGCAGACAGTTATCCTCTTCACTGTAATGAGCTCTAGTCTAGACTGATGCGAAGCATGAGAGAGGGGGACAGAGGCTGAATGAGGCCTTTTGACACTGAAATGTCTTTGTAGTTTAACAAAACCAGCGTTTACCCTCTAAAGGGCCCATATTATGCGCTTTCCCCCCATCTGAAACAATTCTTAGATATCTTAGTGTAATGTAGGAGTCATGGTTTGATCAAATCTGTCCTTCGCCGCGTACCCTCTTTCTTCCTCCTCTCTCAAACGCACCTCTGAGTGTGTCGCGCGAGCAGCCGCTTCATTGTTTCTCGTCTCTCAGTCTTGTGCAGGACAGCATGCTAGCAGACCGTCTCAGTCTGCGCTAGTTAATCGAGTATGGAAGTGGACGGTGTTCCAGACTGGAGTGACCAGTCAGCGACGTATGAATAAAATGCAGAATTCAGGCCGATTGTAAAGAATGCTTCATTTAAAATAAAAATAAAAGTCTTAAAGGAGCTGTATCATGCTTTTCAAACGTTCCAAAAGTCAAATACAGGCATTTATAAGCTAAATATGTTCCCCTCGCTTCCCAATCATGACGGACATTTATTATTCAGCAACGTTTCACAAGAAGAGCAGCCTGAAGTTGCCGTTCAGAAACGTTAACAGTCAAGCACGAGCTTGAGTTTAAACAATAACTTCTCTGTACTTATGTAATAAAATCATGTTAAATCCAAACAATAATAAATAATGTAAACTGCATTTTCTAACATACACATGTAAACAACTCACAATATCCAAATAATTAATAGTAATCATGTAAAATGTATTTCATGTCATACATATATGAGAATAATTCACAACACCTCTCACCACTATAGAAACTAATCTGGTGTTAAATATTAGTTTTTTTTATGCATCTAATTTTCAACAGGGAAGTAAGATGGCTGACTGCACTGAACCACAAAGCTTTCGACCAGTTGCAACATGTTTTACGCCCATTTCATGACGTCGCCCTGGAAGAGACAATCACTGCGTTTACATGCAGCCAGTAACTCTTTCATAACCAGAATATTTGCAATAACCCGGTTGCGCACGGCCATGTAAACACTGGCAAAAACCCGAATATGCTCATTTTCGGCTTTTTAAAAACCCGAATATTACCCCTGGGTTACTCCTTTTCTAACCGGAATATTTGGTCATGTAAACGCTTATTGGAATATCTCCATTGAAAGAAATATTTAGTTGTGTTCTGCGCATGCTCTATCTGCAAGTATTCTTGGTCTTTTGATTACAGATAAAAATCCATCAAATTAGTTGTGTGGATATTTTAAGGTAGGGGCTTATCTCTACCCTCTAAGGAAGCAGGAGGAATTTCAGGAAGAATAAATCAAGGCTGCAAGTGGACAACCTCTCAACCTGGTGTAGTCTTAGGAAGGTGCTGGAAATGGAGAGATAGGGAAAAGAGATTTCTGCACACTTCATCTTTATCTGTACAAATGTCACTTTATTTTTGAGCTTTCGGTCCTGGGGGACCTTCATCAGAGCAAAAAAATTCAAAAGCTCAGCAATAAAGTGACATTTGTACAGACAAAGTGTGTGGAAATCTCTTTTCACAGGAAGAATAAATCAAAAGATAAAAAAATATTTTTTTCACGTGCGCAGATTAATATGAATACATCAATTGTACTGTAGATTTTTTTTTTTTAAAAGAAATAAAATTGTATCGCCTGTCTGTCTTTATGCCATAAAGGAGTTATCATTTGGCTTTTCTTTGATCCAGTCTCCCTAATTACTGAAATTTATCTGGGGGGAAAAAAAATCAAACGGAGAGCTCGTTCTGACCTTTTTTTTTTTTTTTTTTACTCCTATAACATCTCATGAGAGTACATGCAAGATTTTGACTGGGAAGAATATTTTAAACTTGTTTAATTAGAAATGTATTACTGCTGTAAATCTAGTCGACATTCTCAAATACACGGTAAAGTCAGCCCTCATTCACCAGCTGACACTTTTAGTTGAAATTTGTTTGTGCAAAAACTCCAGGCATTACGGTACAGCTTACACATAAGCTGCAAAGGGGAAAAAGGGTCTACAGCAGGACGGTCACCATATCAGATTATATGATTGAAGTGGCATAAATCATTGCTCTGTTTTAGTCAGGAGACTGGCAACAACACCAGTATCCAGTAACGACCAGTCATTGATCACGACCCTGCCTGAGTTCATCGCCCACAGCAGCGTCACAACAAACTGTCAATCAGTGATACTGTAGCTTTATGTGGTTTGCAGCCTTTTGCTGAGACACGGAAAATAAATGTAAAAACTGATTGTGGAGCCGTTTACAAACATCCACTTCACAGAACAATGCATCCCATTTAACACGAAATACGGAGGCCTATACAATTAGCATCTACCGTTAGCATGATTAGCAGTTAGCTGGTCTGCCTGCTGTTATCTCAGGATCTCATACACAATCAAGCATAACATAACACAAGCAGCGAGACTTACTGATTACACTGCAGGTGAGTCCCTGACAGCTGGAACCGTTTTCTCTTTCCAAAAGCAAGGCTGATGCAGCAGGCGGGAATAGCAGGAACATTGTTGAACATAAATTTAATTCACTAGTCTCCACTCGGTGCAGGGACAATGAAAATGCTTTCGTGTTGATTTTGATAACCAAAGTTCAAGTTCACTTTATTTCTAAAGCACTCTTACACTGATAAAGACAGATCAGGGTGCTTTACAACAATAAAACATAAAAAAAAAAAACAGCGCAGTTGACATGGGAGTGGCGTTTAGACATCTTCAGTGATGGTGGTGTCGCAGCGGCTAAGCAGGTGATTTCAGGTTGTTGAAGGAGCGGAGAGGCTAATAGCTAGCCTCCTGTGGTGACAAAAACAACGGAGCAGAATCAAATCTGGTTTTGTGGAGAGCACACTCATGAGCTATTTTGGTTTGAATCAAAGGTTATTAAAGAATGGATGTCGTATCCGCTCACGTCTGAATAAGGGAAAGTTAAGCCAGTTGGGCGTGTCCCACCATCGCCATCTTGCCGCGTCGCATGAGTCGTCACTCCAGGAAAACACTAAAATGGGCAAGTGCTGCCTCGGAGCAAATGATTGACAGCGAATGTTCTCTGGGCTAAATCCTACCCGAGCGAACTTGAAACTAACAGGAGCTAAAGAAGATTAGCCTCCTAAGAGGCGGGATAAAGGTAAGACATGTTTGGTCTTGCTGTTAGCTGCTAAAAAACCACCATTTTGCTACTCTGCTGCAGACTGAGACCTCACCGAGAGCAAACAAGGACTCAATGGTTAGCCACTGGTCGGCATCCAGTCTGCCGCATGTCAATCAAAAGGATACGCCCCTAATTATGTGTAATTTCAATATTAAATAACATCTAAACGGATGAGTTATAAAAAAAATACTCACCCTCCTCATAGTTGACATGAAGGTAAACTTGACCTATTAAACCTAAAATGATTTTTTGAACCAGGCTGTAAACATGTTTATTTCTGCTGTGAAATTGGTCTTTTTAACATGGGAGTCTATGGAGATTCACTCTTGTTTGCAGCCAGACCCTCGTGGATCAAGAAAGAACTACAATTATTAAACTAAACTTCCGGACTTCACTCTTTTCCAGCGGAGTCTGCCCCTTGGTTTGTATAAAGAGCTTTTCAGGGAAGTTTCAAATGAGGTCCACCACCAAAATACATGTTTTAACAAGGAAAAATGCAGTTTCCAGATTTACAGATCAGCCATGCTGTGTTATGTCTGCTCTTTCCTCTTCATCTTTTATGGCCCTCCTCAGGCCATTGATGAGGATTAACATACAGTATTGTAGGTGCTTTCCAGTTGAATTATCCAGGGGGCAAAGACATGGTACTTCCTGATACTAAGAGTTGCTTCAAGTTATGAAAGGCTGATAAAGAATTATAATTTTTTCTCAGAAGTCCCCATTAAAGTAAAGCCAAGATGCTCATAAAGATAATTACAAAGTATGTTGGCCTTTATGAAAGCACAATATTGGAAAAAAGATGTAGGAAGTAGTCTAAATCTTGCAGTTACAGATCATTTAACTCCAAAAAATGACAAATGCTTGTGGTCTCTTCAGAGATGTGCTAATTTTGCCCACACTTTTTGCCCCTAGCATGCAAATAAACACAAAATGTTTAGTAATGAAACTCAGTGTGACTGTGTGTGTTATTGATAAGCCATTTTATGTGACTGAACACAGCTGCAGTGATGACTTTCCTTTTTAAAATGGCCTTATGCTTCCCAGCTAATTAGCCACATGGTAGACGGTTGATTCGTTGGATGATTAATGGTGGATGTATGCGTTTTTTTTTAACCTTTATTTAACCTAGAGGAAAACTCATTGAGATTAAAAATCTCTTTTGCAAGAGCGTCCTGGCCACAATAAGCCACAGCACATATGTTATGTGAACAAACACTTCTACTGATAGAATCAGATAAAAGCTGGATCTTTGGCAGAAATTTGGCCTTTCTCTAACATTGTGTTGGATTTCGAGGCAATGTTTTGCCATTTTAAGCTTTTTGCACAATCACATTTCAGTTTCCACTCAAAGTTTGTACAGAGACTTTATATTTTTTGCAGGCATCTTCAGAAAAGTACACCTTTCCCCTCTGAACTATGGTTTAAGTTTTCCTTTAAAACTAGTTATTTTCTAAAGAACTATACACTTTTACACCAAAAAGTCTGTATATTTCTGCCTGAATTTTAGACATTTAAATCCTTTAAGTACCAGATGACCCAAATCAGCCCCACAACATCATAAAACCTCCATCGTGCCTTGCTGTAAATACCAATATTATCTTCATTACCTCCGCCGAGGAAGTAATGTTTTCGGTAGCGTTTGTCTGTCTGTCTGTCAGCAACTTTACGGAAAAAGTTCTGGATGGATTGACCTGAAATGTTCACCAGCCGTGTGTCTCAACCCAAGGATGAACCCATTACATTTTGGTGGTGATCCGGATTACCTTCTGGATCTAGGAATCTTTTGAAGGATTCTTTATCATTGCGAGAGCTGCTAGGTGGAGGTCTGCGCTCTCCGAGTGCTTTTCTAGTTGATTATAATTTAATTTGAAGGTGTCATTTAAAACTTGTGTCTGTGCCTGCCTTGTAGCTTCTGCAGCACAGCATCTTATGAGACGACCAACAAACTTCAGCACTTGTCTAGTAGTCTTGACGAGAAATTCAGAGTCTCTCGGAAAAGAGAGGCTTTGTTCCGAGGACTTTAAAGTAGCATTGTTCCTACCCAGAACGATCAGGTAGGAAGTGGAAAGTCCAACAAAGTCTGGAAGCAGCTGAGATGCAGGACTCTGGTGAGCACATTGGCTACTGGGCGTGCTGGGTTTGGTGGTTTTCCTCAGCCCCGCTTTGAGAAGGGATACTGTAAGGAAAAACATCAGCTATCACCTGCCAGCAGGAGTCGAGGCAGACCTGCAGGATGCTGGGCATGCAGGAACAGAGAGCTTGGATGAGGTGGGTGCCAGACTGGTCTTAGGGCTGAGATCTGGCAGGTAGAGGCCCAGTGCCTGAAGTTCTTGATCCAAGCTGCATATTAAGTCTTTCCTAGTCCAGCGAACCTCCATCTCTAGTGCGAGACTGACACTCCAGCGTGTTCTCTGTGCTCTGGGGGAGGGTCACTCAAGCACATCCTCAGCTGCTACCTGAAAGCTCTGGGGAGGATCGACACCACTGGATATCAGCCTCTGCCGAATCCCAAACCAGCAGGCAGCCTTCTCACCTCAGCATCGGACTGGGAGCTGAGAGTTGACAAGTATCCAGGCCACATCTCAACAACATCTCTGAGACCTCATGTCTTACTATCTGTGTCTCCTCAAGACAGAGAAAAGCAAGATGGGAGGACCACATGGAGGCAAGCAAGTGGAAGCAGTCCACATACCAGGTGCTGGTGGAGCAATGTCCAATGTTGTGAGCACATTGAAGTAGGGTGCTGTGGCTTTGCTGGGGGGGGGGGGGGCTGCAAAGAGGACAACCATAAAGACTAGGGGTCTGAGAAAATATTGATATGGCAAAATATTGCAATATTTTGTGTTGTGATATTATATCGTTATTTAAAAGCACTGCATCAATATTTTTACAAAAAAAAATTTTGGGGGATTCTATTCCTGGGAGTATTTGAAATGGAGGAGAATTGGTGGTGTTTAATGTGCCTTTGAAACTTAATTGCTTTGATAAAGTGAAATGTAACTCCACATGTTGTTGAAGTGAATGAATCACACCAGACACACCATTCTTTACACCTAGCTTTGAGTACTATCCTGTAAACACTGTCCACTGGCCTTCAACTTCCAAAATGAGTGTTTACAAGTGACAGTTTTTGTAGTTTTGACAGGATCTGACGTGCGGCGACCTACTTTGTAGGGAGTATGTATACGGCACATTGAACTACACACATTGCCCAATTTGCCCATTCTCAAGTCACACAAGACGCAATATTATTTCATAAAAAAGTTTTTATTGAGATGCTACAATATGCCCAATAAGTTTTATACACAGCAATCAATTTCTTCTGTGGTGGATGTAAAAAAAAAACTTTATAAACCGGATGTTTCATGTTTGCAACTTCCTCCAAACGGAGCGGAGCGGACCAGAAAATAGAGTTGATCCGTATTTTTGGCGGAGGCCGACGGACCCGAGCGGACGTGTCGAAGCGGAGCGCTGGCGGAGAAGTGGACTGCTGCTCATTGATTAAAATAGCAACGGATTTGCTGCGTCGTGCGGACCGGAGCGGGGCGGAGGCAGTGGACGGAGGGGGTAAGACTGTCTTTTACAGGCTAGAGTGAACCACAGTACAGGTACAATGCAAGATGGATGCAAGTTAAGCTGTCGGTAGGGGGCGCGTCACTGAGAAAACTGCTAAAAGTTTCATTGTGTGCTCAGAACCTCGCCAGAGCAGGTACAGAAAATGTATCACCTCAGCTCGGAACACCCCCAGTGAAAAATCCCAATAACCGTGGCCAGGTGAGGTGAGATGAGCAGAAAAGTGATGTTGGAAAAGGGGCAGTAGTTGGCCACCGGGGGTTGCCATTTGGATGACTCCCATACACAGAGGAATACATGACATCAACCCTACATGCTGTTTTTACAGAGCCAAATGGATGCACGTCAGTGTGTGTGCATCAATTTCAAAGTTTGGACATGAAAAGCTAAATTATGGCACAATATTGTTTTATCTTGCCATGTCCCACCTCCCTGCAGCAGAAGTGGGACATCTGTCTCACCTCACTGATGTTAAAGTCAGATGAGAAGTTTCATGAGGGTGCTGCAAAGTGTAGTGAAAGGACCTCATGAGAGAGAGTGGCCTGGATTGGATCTGACAACATCAGATTTGTGCTGTTCAGACTGTCATAAAAAGATCAGATGTGGGCCACATGTGGGGAAAAAAGTCCACTTTAGCCCCTTTTGGCTGCTGTGGGAACATAGCTGTGTTTTGTCTGATTCTGAGTCCCCCATTAAAAACAAATCAATCTTTAAATCATTTAACTTATTAAAGGGCAATTTTTTAAAACTTAACTTTTGTTGCTCAAGAAATACTGCTTGGTCAATTACACCCTTTTATTCGTGGAAAATTAAACACAGTTTCACAAGTGGTCATTAAGCGATGTTTATTCCTCATTAGATCCATGTTTGAGATTCATTGAGCGTCGATGCTCTTTTTGTGTGTGACTCTCCACGTTAACACAGGTGCACACTCAGGAGGTGACCTGGGCGAGCACCGACCTCCGCTGTCGGCCACCGAGCAGATGGGAAGTAAGACCCCACTAACCCCGTCTCGCATCAGTAGTTACAGTAGCAGCAGCAGGAAAGAAACAGTTCAGCTTTGCAGAATCACAGCAACCACAAGCAGTTATGATAATCCAGCTGAACTGGCTTTGTCTTCGGGTTTTTGTTGGTTTTTACCACTGTCTAATATTTGTTTTCTTTTTGTCAGTGTTCTTATAAAGTTTTAAACCACACATTTCTTGAAAAAAACAGTGCTGGGTGAACATTAACAAAGCAATGCCATTATGAAAGGTCCCAAATCCTGCCTTTTATCTAACTGAGCGATAATATGGGCTTAATTAGAAATAAACTGTTATTGTTTAAAGTCTCCTCGGTTAATTTACCTACAAACTTTGCAAAAAAGGGGACATTTAAGTTGATTACGAAACACAGATAGAAAGGAATTTCAGTAATGTTGGAAATTTCCTGGAAGAGCATTTGAGATAAATAATCACTTTATTCTCCATCTCAAATTCTGACTTTTCCGACAGCATGTAAGGATTTACTGTGAGAGAATTTGACAGCTAAAACTTAATCTGAGAGAAGGTTTAATCTGCTTTCAGAGATGTCTTCAGCAACCCAGTGGTTTCTTTTATGGAAAACTTCATGGAGTTTTTGTTCATCATTATTATTATTATATCATTGCTCTGAACACCTGAGAAATCAGCACAAAGTTTTCTGAGACATGAGTGAATGAACACAGCTTTCAAAGACAGTTACAAAGCTACTGACTTCAAAAGGACACTTTTATTTCTAAAAGGAAATATAATAAAACATTTACATCATAGGCAGAGCTACTCAGGGGTGCCTGCAGAGAATTTTTTTAGGGGTGGCCAGAGAAAATATCAGGGTGGCCAAGGGTTATTAAAGGATAACTTTTATTTCTTTCAACCTGAACCTTATTTCTAGGAATATATACATGCATTTACTCACCAGTAACATTTCTGTTTCACCCCTTTGAATGCTACTGTATTTAGATTAGTTGTAGATCCGCATATATCCATATAATGAACGTGAAGGATACAGAATGAATGGGCCTCTATATAAGGCATTATCTGCTGCAACCTCCTTAATTTCATCAATATACTGCAAAAACTCAAATCTTACCAGGTATAGTTTTCTAAGTCAAAATACCTCATCACACTTAAAATAAGGCAAAATCTCCTAAAGAGAAACATCTCAGTGAGATATAGGAACTTGTTGAGAAAAATGCATTTTATTTCAAGAAATCTTAAAAAGAAAATTTCACCTGTTCCATTGGCATAATTTCTTTTTTTGCTTTTTTTTTTTTTTTTTGCTTTACACATACATACATACAGTATATACTGTATATATATATATATATATATTTTTTTTTTCTTATTTTAAGAGTGGCCAAGATTTTATTTTTTTCTTACAGTAAGCCGGACTTCACTTGCACAAGTCTAGTGTTTATTTTCAGGGGGACAACTCTGGATTCTACCTGTTTGAAGTAGCTTCCTAATGTTGGACATTATTCACAAATATCTCCTTATGAATCTTCTTAGATTTATTCCCAAGTTGTACTTGAAAAGTTTAATGGCAAACTGCCGTCAGATTCATTAACATGTTCGTATAGAAATTGTTTGCATCCTAAGTTGAAAGGATGGAACAGCTGGCTCTACACTTATAAATGCTCAAAAAATGACCATAAAAGTCATGACATTAAAACAGCAGACGACGGGTAAGACCAATAAGAAAAAATAACAAGTAGTAGAAAGACAAAAGGATGAATGAAAACAAAATAAAGATGTGTACTGAAGCCTGTTTTCCTCATTTTTTTAGTGGTAACTCTGGTTATAAATAACTACATGATGAGCTTCAGATGATATAAAAACAGCTTTATGTACAAATGGGTCATTAATTACTGAACTTGGACAGCAGCCTGCAGTCGGGTCTCATGAGCGCGTCAGGACACACATCCTCGTGGTGTTATGGCTAAAGGGCAAAATGAAATAAATTAATTATCATGAAATAGTCCACTGTACCTTCTACAGCTGGTAAAGCAAATTTCCACCTGCTGTGGTGTCATTTTAAAAGTGGTTCCCCTACGAAGCAAGTGCTGCAGCCAGGACGTAACCTTAATTTCTTATAAAAACGTATTCTGATAAAGTAAACACTGTTTTAATTATTAAATACCACATTAAGAAGGAGGATCTGGGAGTCACAGGAGAGAGTGATACGTGCGACTGAAAGGATGGATCTAGAGTGTGTGTGCAGTTCTTATCATTAATGGTGGTAGGAACACCAGCAGACTGTCAGCTCTCTTCATAGGTTTACTGGTTAGTGTTTGTCAATTTTGGTGAATCCCACAATTTTTTGTAAATGTTCATAAGTAGCATTTATGCGCAAATTCGTTCCTGAGAACGGTTGGTGAATGAGGGCCAGTGTGGCTTCATATTTCTAGAAGAAATTTTCAAGTTCAAGTATTAGAACATTATGTAAGGCTGTTTACCTGATGTTAGCATGACACTATGTAGCAGTGCTAATCTAGTTATATGCACTAGATTAGTTTAAAGATAATGTGGTGAAAGCAGGTCAAATTTAGTTTTCAGTGAGGATATTTAGGGACTACACAACACATTTTATCAAGATTTTCACATTGGAGCTGAAAACAAACTTTACAGAATGCTCAGAGTGGGCTTCCGCAGTATCTGCTGACTAAGCTAGCGCTACATGTTTCAGTTTAACTTAAACAGGAGGCTAGCAAGGCTGCCAGTTTTAAACAGACTGTATAAAAGAGGGAACCTTTCACACATGTCACCCATTGGTTTCTGAGGAGCTAAAAGTGAAGCCAGTTGGGCATTCCCATTGTCGATATCTTAGCCCCGTTGCTTGTGTCGTCACTACCAGAAAATACATTAATGGGCAGCCTCGGGGCAAAGATAGACAGCCAACGTACACTGGGCTAAATGCTAACCGAGCTAACTCAAAACTGACAGGAGCTAACAAAGATTAGCCCTGTAAATGGCAGGCTAAACGTGAGGCATGCTTGGACTTGCAGTTAGCTGGCTAAAAACCACCGTAGTGTGACTCTGCCACAAGCAGAGGCTTCCTGGGAGCAAACAAGAAGCCAGCTAGTAGCCACCGGCCATGAAGGTAAGCTTGACCAATTCAACCTAAAATGAATTTTTGAACCAGGCTGTAAACATTTATTTCTGCTGTGAAATTGCCCTTTTTAACATGGGAGTCTTTGGAGATTTGCTCTGTTCTGCAGAAGAGTGGACTACAATTTTTGGGCAACTCTAATGGGCCGTTCACACGAGGATGATTGCGGGTAAAAATGACAAGCTTTCGTTTACGCGGCAACAGCGTTATTCTGGGTTGAAGACGCAGAAATCTGAAGACTCATTCCCAAAGTGGAATTCCTTAAGATGCGACGCTGTTGTGTTCTCGTCTGCACGGCCCAAAATGCTCACGCCATTCTCACGTCGCATGCACGTTGACGTCACACACAAACAGAAAAAACAAAAGTCGGACTACAAGGCCGTCTCATTTCAGAAACAATTAAACGGCTTCGAAGTGTGCGGACTACAAAGGCTACGGAGTGGCCTGCGTAGTCCGCGCACTTGGTAGTGTGTAGGTAGTTTATTTACAGTCTTTGGTGCAGACCCCAAAATGGGACATAGGCTGCCTTACATAAACCCAGCAGATCTAAGGTAGATTTTATGCATGCGCGCGGACATGGAGTTCTATCACAGCACCACCTAACGGCTTGGCGTGCATATCCGATAGAACTGCACACACTCTTTCGTCCTCGTATGCACACAGATTTCTTCGTGACGATGCTCGTGTAGACGCGGACAAAAAGATAAAGATGAGACGCCAATTTTGCATCTTCTCTTCTGATCGTTGTGAACATAGCCTAAAGTTGCTTCACTTTTCTCACCCGAGGTTGCCGCTTGATTTTAAAGTTAGGCAGAGAAAAGTGAAGCCAACCCGCAAGTGTAGTCTCTCCCCCTCGCCATCCACTAGGGTCAGGCTCCAAAAGGAATCAATCCCCACAGACTCCCACGTTAAAAAGGCCAACTTCACAGCAGAAATAAACATGTTTACAGCCTGGTTCAAAAATTCATTTTAGGTTTAATAGGTCAAGTTTACCTTCAGGACAACCATGAAAAGGATGGATTGAAAAAAAAAGAATCCTCATCATTAATCTTGAAATTATGCAGAATCAGGGGTGTGTCCTTTTGGAGTTGACTGATGTTTTAATCAAAGTCTGGGAGGCGATCCCTCAGGAAAATATTCGCCGCCTCATCAGAAGCATGTCCAGGTGTTGTAGGGAGGTCCTACAGGCACGTGGAGGCCACACACACTACATAACCGGATTAAGACTTGTCTTAGGAATTTTAGTTGATGTTGGATCAGCCTGCAATTTGATTTTCCACTTTTATATTGAGTATGGTTCTGAATCCAGGACATACATTTGTTCTCAACACACTATTGAAAAAAGATTTTAAACTGCGGTATTTCATTAAGATTAAAGATGTGTTAAGTGGTCCCTTTTATTTTTCGAACAGTGTATAAAAGTCTAGCTCTGCCACTGCTTAATTAATATTTTGCCATAGTAAACTTGCATGTTACCATAGTGTGTGGATTGTCTCTAATCCAGCATAGAACCTGTGTACTTGCTGTTAATTATGTTTAAAAAATTATTAAACCATAATTCAACCATGACTGCTGTAGCAGAATTTGCAATTTTCCACATCACTGATGACACATCTAACCCTGTACTCTTCTGTAACTGGCTGCAAGCGCTTCCCTCATGCAACAAAGTAAAAATGGGGATCAACTGCAAAGGACGTCAGGGTCTAATCCTCAAGTTCTGCTGTCCTGCAGGTTGTAGAAGTTCTCCTGCCCCAACACACCTAATTCAAACAAAATGGATCTCTAACACTAACGGGTTGTTGTTCAGATCTGTGCATGCTGGTGAATGACCCTTTTATTTGAGTCAAATGTGTGAAAGCACATGTTAAACTTGCAGGGTGGAGGCTCTTCAGGACCAGAACTGGACAGTTCTTTCCAGATAAACAGGCAGTCATAAATCAGCTGTTGCACAAGTGATGAATGGTCCAATGAGAGTGACAGAAAGCCTGAAAATAAGCCAATCAGAGCCACAGGTAGAATTTACTTTTTTAACGACATGAATATTTTAAAGGGTGAAACTTACTTTGTTTCACCACCTCCACACAAACATGGCTGCCACAAAGAGACGAGCAAACTTTTCCCTCCAAAAATCAGACAACACACAAACATGCTGCCACTCATTTGCTTTCTTTCTGATGTTAAACAAATATTGTGGTTGTCACTCAGCTCTTTTATCATGATGCCTACTTCATAGATAATCATAGTTCGCCGCATGGCTGTTCTCGTCTTTCTGAAACCACTTAAACACTTAAAATTGCAAATGTAAATATTTGCATCCAAGTCTGTTTTTCAAACATATAAAACAAGAATTGTGTTTGTTTGATGGCTAAATAAATGAGTTATTTAATGCCAGTGTGAAAACTGAGTTTGATGCATTTTATTAATGTGTCTGTTGCTGTTATTCACAACATAAAGAAAAATGGAGCGGTTGAGCAACAGGGATAAATTTGTTGTCCTCTTATTTCTTAACTGAAAACAAAGAACAAATAAACAGTGTTTCTGCTCTGGTGACAATAGCAAAATAAGTTTCTTGATGATCTGTATGGTCCTGCTGGGGAAACAGCTCAAGCTTGACAAACATCATATATGACTAACAGTAGTCAGCTTTTGTAGCAGCTCTGTGTGGTCTCATCTAACTGCGACATGCTCTCAGTAAAACTATAACATGTTCGCAGGTTTGCTTCAGCACTATAACATGCTAATATGGCAAACTACTGTAACAGTGAACTAAAAGTTTTATTCAGAATAAAGTCGCAGGTGTTTTGCAGGTATTCTGTGATGAATTGGCTAAAATGTTGATATTTTCATGACAGCAGACATCATTAGAGAAACATTATGGATACTAAATGTGGGGACATTCTTATAGATGCTGTATGTGACTCAGTAAACCAGAGGAAGCGGATAAGGACATTTGGATTAATCATCTGTAAGTCTGCACCAAGTTTTAGGAGGGGTTTCCAAAAAAATGTGGACAAATAAATGTAAGAAATAGTTCTTTGTTTTGACTTGAGAAGACTCAACACGTAAGCAAAGCAAATGACTTCCAGTAAAGTGGGACTGCATTTGTTTGCGTGGCAGCTTTAAGTAAAATCACGCTGGACTTGAAGTTAAGTCTTTGGTATGTTTTTGGCTCGATAAAATCTACACAATCACTTTTGATGAAACCAATTACACTTGCTGCTATTCCTGGGGGGAAAAAAATTGTTGGATTAGATTGATTAATTAGAAATGTTATTTATGTCTCAGAGCTATTTAAAGAGTTCACTGACTGGTTTGCTAAGTGTTGTGGATCACAGAGAATGGCCAAATATATAGAATGATGCTTCACATCAAAGCTTTTGTGAAAATATCAATATCAAGGTGCTTCCGGAACAGCAGCTGCCGTGGCTAAGATCTGATAGCGATTGAACAAACACTACCTGCAGGTCAGCATGAGGAGAGCATATATTCCCATCGACCTGAGGTGAGATCCCAGCCGAGTCTCTGCTGAGCAGCTTCAGTAAGATTAGCTCTTGTCCTTTACAGCTGCGCCCTGTGATATCAGAACAAAGCTACAGAGAAAATTACATCTTTGACACGAGGCTTCATCATTCATGCTGGTTTGATTTCTTCAAGCTGAATATCATTTTAATTTAGAGGCAACAGAGGAGAATCCACTAGAACTGCATGGTTTGAGTCAACACAAAGCTTTTTTCTTTGAATATAAATATAAACAAAAAGGTCAGGAGTCTCGCGGTCTTTTCCATTTAGTTCTTCTTCATTCTCTCCATACTCAGATTTTAAAGGAGAAGAGAGGTAGCTTTACTTTGGCTAAATGATTTCTTCCACTCAGCAAACAAGAAAGCCTTTGTCCTGTGTGAGGTTTTAACACAACAGTGTAGATCATCACCCAAGTGGAAAAGAAGTTAACCTTTTAGTGAGGATGGCTTGAATTAGGAGCAGAATCTGTATAGATCACCAAATGTTTGTTTACAGTAATCGACATGGAACAAAGATCTCGATGTCAAGTCAAACAGCCTTCATCTCGTTTGCCTGCTTTGTTACACAACCCAGCGAATGATCTTTGAAGGGAGGGAGTTCGTGCCCGCTGAAGCTCACTCTGGTTCAGCAGCAGATAAGCACAGCAAGTCGTCCGTTTGCGCAGTGGATCATGTTCCGAAGGGCATTATTGCTCACGTAGTCAGTCTTCATCAGATTTAGATTTACTTTTAAACATACCGTCGGTGTCATGAGAGCCCAGGTCTGGTCCGACTGTGTGGATACGCGCCGTCGTTGAAGAGAGCGCAACTTTACAGCCCAAGTTTGGAGAGCCAGGCGCCGGCTGGAGAGAGCGCATCGGTGCGCGCCATCACAACCCCGCCGTGGCGACTTTCTGAAGAGCATCTGAAGATGAATGACACGGAAATATTTTGCAATGGCAGCTACATGTTCAACTTTACCAATCAGTCGTGTCAGATCGCAACTGTGCCGCCGTACAACCCCATCGACATCACCACCTTCATGCACATTTTCCCCTCCATTTACGGAATCCTGTGTTCTGTTGGAGTTATAGCCAATGGGCTGGTTATCTACGCGGTGGCCGCATGCAAGAAGAAGATGGTCTCAGACATCTACGTGCTGAATTTGGCCATAGCCGACATGCTGTTCTTGCTGGTGATGCCCTTCAACATTCACCAGCTGGTCAGAGACAGGCAGTGGGTGTTCGGGAACTTTATGTGTAAGGCGGTGGTGGTGGTGGATGTCAGCAACCAGTTCACCACGGTGGGGATAGTCACGGTGCTGTGCATTGATCGGTAAGTCTTAAATTCCTATTTCACATATTTTCTTTTAAAATGTTTGATTTTTTTTTTTTAAAGAAAGTGCCGAAAAGGAGACACCAAACTTAACAAAGTTAACTTTTATTTCTCTAAAATCAGAGTAACAACCCGATTAATATCTTCATACAAGTTTTTTAAATTTATTATTTATGATAGGGTCCTCTAATTTACACCTATAGATATAAGAGACATCCATTTAAAAAAGAGTCCATTAAAGAAAATGTAACATGGCGTGAAATTGTCTGTGCGTCATTCCCGTAGGACGCAATGTTCTCTACATAAAGGATGTAAGGGTCATGTTTATGGTCTGAACACATGGAGGACAATTAAATGAGTCTTTGCACTGATAAGCATCTCCATTTGAAATGAACATCTAGAGCAGGGGTTGTCCTCAAAGCTACAAGGCCACATAATACATGTCTACCACCTCATTAGAACAGTAATTGTGTTGTAGTGAGCAGTGCTACTATGATGATGGTGGTGGTGGTGGGGGTGGGGTGGGGGGGGGGGGGGTCTTTTCAAGCCTCATTGCATTTACTTAAACTCTTGGTTGATGTTATTTTTTTTTTATTGAAATGGAAACTGGAGTAAAAGGCATTGATATCAAGGCCATTCTTCGCTTTAATCATTTTTAAAGTAGCAGCAAAAGTGAAGGGAGATCAAACTACAGCACTTCTGCTTTTAAAACATTGCTCAGATTCAAAGGAGGTAAATATAGCTTCCTACACAGAACAAAAAGTGGAGGACGATCTCAGTAATTCAGAAGAAGAGTCTTTCACACATTTCCATTAATGAGTCATTTGTCATCTGAATTACTGTGATTGAATTTTTCCATCCCGGCCGCAATTCAAAACTGCATTTTCTTGCAGTTGTTTGTTTGAGTTGAAGAACACTGAATTTAGTCTTTAAGTGAATTCCCTCTGTGATGTTATTGAGTTGGACCTTTTAAAATCATGTGTCTCTGCTTGGTAGCATATCAAGATGTAGCCCTATATGTTTTCCCGAAATGAATTTATGTACTTCCTAACCCCATGTTCAGAGTGTTTTCTCTGTATACTAATGATCCCGCTAACAAAGACAGTGTTGTACCCAACAAAGGAAATGTTATTCTTTCATCTACCTCATGTCAGGGTAGCTATAATGTCTTTTCATGGAGTTTTGGACATAAACATGATTCTGTTTCCAACTCCCAGCAGAGCGGAGAGTGAAAATATCAGAAAAGAAACTTTACATGTTAAATGCATCTTTATGCTTTATATTATTTTACATGTCCCAGAAGTAGGCAGGAAGAAAAATCCTGTCTAGATGTAAGAGATGCTTTGGTGCTGCAACAGATGAATCACTTCTGATTCTTTGTATAAACCTCAAGTGCTGCAGAGAATCTAATGAAAGACTGATAATTAAACATTTAGTGCCGTGTGGGACTCACAAGTGTTCTGACTGTATAAAATATCAATATTTTACTTGTCTAATCTGAATCAAGTCAGAAGCTGTATTTTTCAGATTCAATTATTAAAGGTACGATAACCCAATTTAACTGTGGGTTTGAGGGCACCAGCTCCTGTTAGCGATTATTGTCAGCCATCGATAGATAAGGTCATTAAAATTTAGAGGATGTCTTGGAGAAAAATCCCCAGAATGCTGGCATGTTTAAGTCTCAGCGGACAGGTCGGCCACAACCGTGGAGTAACAGGAGGAGAAGCTGGAAATGTTCAATTTTCTCCACTGAAATGACATAGAGGGTCAAAGTAATGACAGTGATTATGTTCTGGCTCTTCACTCTGAAACTAAATGGAAGCTAATTGCAAATGTGGCTTCATGTCTGAAGCTGAGCACGCAACACTTTAAAAGCAAATCCCAGATATCCCAGTTGGCCTCCTCATCGCCCCTCGCCCTGATTTGATGAAAATCACCTTTTAAACATGTATTAAAGGATAACTTTCTTTTTTTTTTTCAACCTGGACCTTATTTCTAAGAGTTCACAATTGCATTTACTCACTGGTAAAATTTCTGTATCACTTTGAGTCCTTTGGACAATTTTTCATTCAGTCGCCCTCCTGCGTACATCTGTATAATAGGAGAAACGAGCCTCTATATAAGGCATCATCTGCAGCAAAACTCCTTCATTTCACCAATACTTTAAATGGGAAGTTCCGGATTTTTGACATTTTTGACTGGAGACAGTTTCATTTTATTTCTAGAGATCCACCGATCCAGGTTTTTCTGATACCGATACCTGGGCCAAGTGTATCGGCTGGTTCCCGATACCGATCTGAAACAAATGAACGAACCGTATACCTTGCCATGTGAGTGAAGGCATCAGGCTTGAAATCAACATTTAGCCTTGTTAAAAAAAAAAGCTTAATTAGCACAGATATAAATGTACCTAATAATATTTATTAACAAATAATAAAGTATACATTAGCAGCAAAAGGAAATTAATATCACTTCTCTGCCCTGTGTGATGATGTAACCAGCGTTGCAAACATAGAATTGAAGTGACAAGATTGCTGTAAGTGTATGATATTAATAAAAGAAAAGAAAAAGAAATGACTGGATCGGTTTAATTCATCCAATATCCGATCCAGCTAATAAGTCAGTATCGGAGCCGATATCCGATCCAGGTATCGGATCAGTGCATCTCTACTTGTTTCATCTCATATTCTTGTTACCGGTGGTCCCCTATTCTAATGCTAGCATAAGTCAATAGGAATCTGTGAGTTGTGGACAAAGTTTGAGCGGCCCTCTTCTAAACAACAACTTTTCTACACATGAACACCTCTAGCCTTCAAGTCAATATTGCACCACTCGCACGCAATACGTTACCTCGCGTCAACGCGAGCACGCATCAAAATGAACACTAGGAACGCGTGGAAGCTATAATACATATGCAGACATATCGCCAGCAGCAAGTATAAACTGGCCCTAAGTAGAATGAACGAGCGAACGAGTACTATTGTCCTGTGAGTTCAGAGTTTTGTGGATTGCAGTAGGGGTGTGCGATACTGCAAGATTTGGTATCGATCCAATACCAAGTAAACAAGGGGCGAGTATAATCGATATCGATACCGATGCTTTTTAATAGGGCTGTCAAATGAACAGATTTATGCAAAGAGATAATTCTGTGCAATCAAAACACTTTTTTTTAACTCACTAATGCATAAACAATCAAATTATCATCCATACCATAATAATCTGAATTTGGCATTATCTGGATGAGAAGCTAATTTTGGGCATATAGGTACCTTGTTTGCAAGGTGAACCAGATCCACCAAAAACCACATCTCCTCCTTATTTATGAAGTGAGTGATAGTTTAAAGTCATCACTGCTGCCACTTTAAAAGTCTGAATTTGGCTTTATCTTAGTGAGAGAAGCTGACTTACAGGAGAGAATACGGGGGACTTGTCGTAGCAACGAACCAGATCCATCAAAAACCACTTTATTCTCCACACAAATTTACAAATGGGTTGACAGTAGACAATGTGAACGGTATTGCAATCCTAATGTAGGAAGTAGTGCAGATATTACAGTGCAATGACAATGTAATGCCTTATAGAGAGGCTGCCCTGTCTCTCCCATTATATGGATGTACGCTGGAGGGCAACTCAATGAAATATCGCTCGATTGAGTCAATGTGATACAGAAATGTTACAAGTGAGTAGATGCACGGATCAACTCCTAGAAATAAGGTCCAGGTTGAAATGAGAGAAAGTTATCCTTTAAAAGGAGGCTGTTTTATTATCAGTGTTTCAGACTGCTGTTACGCTCTAAAGATGTTAATCTTCCCTCTGTAGGTATATAGCTATCGTGCATCCGAGCTCAGAGAGGAGGACGGTGCAGTGGACCATTATCATCAACCTGCTGGTGTGGCTGGGCAGCTTCCTCCTCACCATCCCAGTCATGATGTACGCCAAGGTTGTTCGCAGGCAGCATTTAGAGGTGTGCATGATGTACTTGGACGGGCCTGAAGACATGTACTGGTATACTCTCTACCAGTCTATCCTGGGCTTCATCATCCCCCTCATCATCATCAGCACCTTCTACTCGCTCACCCTCTATCACGTCTTCAGCTCCATCCGTCGGGTCAAGCGTAAGCAGTCGGTGTGGGCTAAAAGAGCCACCAAGATGGTCCTGATGGTCATCGCCGTGTTCCTGATCTGCTGGTCGCCCTACCACGTCATCCAGGTGGTCAACCTGAGCAACAACACGCCCACCATCGCTTTCGTCTACGCCTACAACATCAGCATCTGCCTCAGCTACTCCCACAGCTGCATCAACCCGCTCATGCTGCTCATTTTTGCCCAGAATTACCGCGAGCGCCTCTGCCGCCGGAACGTTCTGCACAGCACCCAGCACTCGTCCAAGGTCACGGTGGTCAAAGCCGACGGCTCCAGCGCGGCCAACGACGCCAGCTACCGCATTACTGTCATTTAGAAAAAGAGAAAGAACCTTTTGTACATTTAGTGTCCATGACAATGTCTTTTGATGCTCACCTCAGAACGAGGCAGCTCAAGCGAATGCATGTGAAGTTATGTCAAAAACTGATGTAACCCAAAAAAAAAAAAGAGCCGAAGCAGGAGCATCAAAATCCACCTTTGTTAAAAAAGTTAAGTGCAGGTAATGTGTTCGTCTTCTAAACGCTGGACTTCAACCAGTGACGACGCTGCAGTGCAGATATGGAGTAAGCAAACGTCATCCAGTGCACGATGGAGGAGGTTCCCCTGTGTGGCTGCATCATTCACATCATGGCTTGTTTTACCAGTACACATGGTGGCGTCTTGTGTCTGAACAGATGTGATCTGCAGCGAGACTATTATCAGTGATTTAATAGAGAATTCTTTATAAGGGCTTATGATTTGTAACCAGTGGCCTGAATAATGGTTAATTTTGTGATACGGGATGGATAAGTTAGGGGCAGTTCTGTTTTGTAAGGAAAAACAAATTGCTGTAAATGTTTTTAATCCACTTGCTATGGTTTTCCAACATCCTTATTAGTGATCAAGCACACAGTTTCCAATGATAATTTTGATTTTGGGTTGTTACGGTCAAATTGTCTTGATGATAGGTAGTTGTCCTCTTTTTGTCTGCAAGATAATCTCTTTACCGTGTACAGTATAAAGCACAAGTAGATTATTTAGTAACCATTTATAGTGTCAGCTACCTGTACTCCAGGCTGTGTGATTCTGATGGCCCAGTCTCCATGTTTAAAAGTTGTTATGAACAGAGATGCAGACTGCAGACTGATGTGCAAAGTACTGTATGTATAGTTTGCTCTTGGCTAGACGGCAGCTGGTGGTGGAAGCGAACAATCGCTCGCTGTTTGGTGAAACATGTTTGTTTTAAGTGTTGTATTAAAAGAAGAAAAGAGTCCACTTCTGTTAGTTTCTGGCTAAAATGGCTTGACAATGCAGCATAAAAGCACTCAGGGACCCATTGTCTCATCCAAATTTAACCAACCACAATCACTCAGATTGCCATATTTATCATGACTGTGATTCTAGTTATCTGCAGTTGGAACAAAACGCCCCAAGAGGCATAAAAACGCACATAAAAAGACGCCTGCATTCTAACATACAGAGATGGGATCCATGTATACAGTATATGTAGGGATGTTGTGTATCGATGCAGTAAGTGATTGTTGTTCTGTGAGTGATGTATTTCGTATCTCCTCAGATTTTTGCTCTTATGTGTATTTTTGTGATTAAGAGCCTTTTTTGTCATAACGGACTCTGATATTGTGATAATGTTGTGATATAATGATACAGCAAAGACAAATGGAGACTGCGTGACGGACAGGTAAATGCTTTCCCACCAGTGTCATGTTACTTGCATAATAAAATGTGAAGGAAAGTCACAGGATAAATGATTTCCATTCTCTTTTGGATTTGTAGGAACGCTGAAATAGTGAGGAATGAATCAGGATCAACCTGTTGATCAGTATTTTCCCAGTAAGTCATTTAAAGTTGCTCCTGATTCTCTCTACATTGAACAGCATAAATGGATATTCAGTCATTCATTCACTTCTTAATCCATTATCAGTTGTCAAACTAAATAATTATGAAGAAATTCCTTATTAAAGGTACAGTGTGTAAAAAATTACTGACATCTAGTGGTAAAGGTGGGTATTTGAAAGAAAAGATGATTTCTTTCAAATGACTTCATATTCCAAGCACTGGTGTGAATGTACGGTGGCCAATAGTGGCCAAAATTCTCCCAAACATAAACATGTTTTCATCTAGGATCCAGTGGTCTCAGGTGTAGCTATGACTGTACGATAAGTAACTACTTTTAATGTCTTTTAATGTATTACTTATCCAAACATTGCTCTAACTCCCATTAAACAAAGGTGGTACAGCAGTTTTAAAGTTCAGAGGGTTCTCACTTCACACACATTTTGTCCATTCAGGGACAACGTAGTAAAAATGGTGGAACAAATATGGCAGCCTGCATGAATGTGCACCCCACAGCAAGTAGATATAAATGACTCATTCTAAGAAAATAAACACATAACTGTCATTCTAGTGAAGCGATTACACATCAATTGAAACACAGTTTTGAATTATATATCACATTTTTCTGCCTTTCACCTTTGATTTTTTACATACTGCTGCTTTAATTTAGGAATATGTGGCCATAATTTACCTTTTTATTATCACCTGAAGTAAAGCAGAATGTGGTTTACAATTGTTTCATTTTTTAAAACTAAATGGAACAAATTAAGTCTTAAAATCGAATATAATAAGAGGGTTGGGCTAACTACATAAAATAAATAAATTAACAAATAAAGAATACCAAAAATAACATAAAGCATAGTTTCATATGAAATATAAAATAATAGAAAAGAAACAAAATTAGGAAAGTATGCATAAAAAAAGGTGCCCCTCTCACTCATCTTTCTGTCATAATTACTTTTTTTAGATGTTCTTACAGTTCTCACGTCGGCACTAAACGTGACATTGGATGACACAGATCACGTCAAGGATGCAGCCAGAGGTGCATCATGCTGCAATATGCACTTCATTTCTGAGCTGCGTGCTTTGATCCAGATTGAATTACCAGCTGGGTGACAGAGGCAACAAGAGCCCGGGGCCATATGTTCTGTGGAAATTACTTTCCAGAAATTTAATCACATGCAAATTTGCCTGTTCTCTTCTTTCTAGCTAGCATTTTTTGAATCAGTAAGGATGTTTAAGTGACCTCCGTTACTTGACCTAACTTGACAGTAAAACCAATAGTCTATTTGTGTTCAATTCAGTCGTCCTCCAAATTATTCATACCCTCCAATTAAAGAAGGAAAAAAAATCAGCTGTCAGTGAAATTAGTTGAAATTTACAAACGCGATAATAGATCAAAATTTCATATTTTGAATTGTAGTTCAAAACAAACAACACACAAAATATAAAACTAGTAAACAAGCATCATGGGGCTCCGAAGCTAAAATTTTGTTGAGCAACACTTTGAGACATTCACTGTAATCAGGTGTTTTCTCTAATGTTCAGAAAGACGTCTGCACCTGTTGACAGGTATGTTGGTCCACTGTTCATGGGAAAGGTGCTCTAACATGTCTGGGACAGTTTTGTTTATTTGTTTTTCTTATCATTATTTCCAACCACTATTCTATTGTTAGTTTATTAGTGTCTTCTTGTTTGAATTACTGTTGTTAATTTAATTTTAATTGGTGGGTATGAATAATTTTCAGGACTGTAGAAATATATCCAATTTTTTGGGAGATCATTGTTTTGTACTGGCTCATTCTTAACAGTCAGAAAAAACCCAAACCAAACAGTTCAGCTGATGATGCATCCTTTAAAGGGATGTTATGTAAGTTCTTCCGTTCAGAAAAATCGATTATTTTGTTCAAGTGTTTTTCCATTAATCAGTAATCACTCCCATCAACACACTGAAGTGCTCCTGTAAGCTATGAATTTGCTGTTCATATCCTTCATGTCTACATGGAACTGGCAGGCTCGGTAGTGGCTGCCATGCCGGGTCGCCATGTTTTTACGTTTAGTGGAAGCGTGACAGCAGGAAACCACGGAAACTCATTGGAGTTGTCGGCTCAGGTCGAGGTAATGCCTTAGAAAAGTCACCATGGTGCAGTGAGGAGGAATCAAGCGTTACACTGATGCTGCGTTTATGTGCAGTCGGCCATCAGTAACAAACCAAATGTCATTTTAATCACAGAAGCCGAGACAAAGATGGTAAAACATGGGTCTGGGAAAACAATACGACATCGCCATGACAACATATCAGAGATGTGGACTGAAGTCACTGGAACTGACAAACCACGTCTTGCCTTTACATGCGTCCGTCTGCTGTCTGCCTGGTTTCACATGAATGCAGCATGAAAAGTACGAGTGAGTTGCTTGCGATAAACAACTGCTACACAATGTCCCTTTAATGCAGTGATCCCAACTCCGGTCCTCAAGGCCCCCTGGTCTGCATACGTCTGTTTCCTGACTTACACAATGCTCAACAGCAGAGCTTGTCAGAGATCCATTTCATATGAATTGTGTGTTGCAGCAGGAAACATGTAAAACCTGCAGGTCAGCCTTGAGGATCAGGATTGGCTTTGATGCAAAAACACCAAATCATGCCCAGTGAGGGGTCTGAGGCCATGGGGTCCTGACAAAGCTGTGGTGTATGCCAAACATCGAGATCTTTTAGAACATTTAATGGCAGTAGGAAAATTAAACTTATGTTACTGCAACTAAAATCTGACATTTTATATAAATGTGAACTAAATAAATCAAACTTATCAAATTCAGACTAATATACTTGATAATGTGTTTAGGAGTTGAATTCATCCAACATGCATGAATTCAGCACGGCTCAAACTGGCCCAGGTGACCAACTCATGCTCCAGGGTTCCCATCCCAGACTTTGAACCAAAGTGACAGAAGAAACAAAGAATATAACACATACGAAAGGTGCCATGACATCAAATTTCACTTTTCTGTGGTGTTGGGGGTATAATATGATCTGTTGTGCACTGAGGCCATGTGAATGTCCAGAGCGAGTATCAAAGTCCCTGTTCATGGTCGGTAGCCTTGTTTCTTTGTTCAGAAACGATTGAATCAGACAGAGGCTTGTCATTCTACGTATTTATCATTCTATGTAACTTATTTTCTCTAATTAAAGCACACTGTCATGCAAACAGCCTCCCACTCCACTCCTCCTCTCCTGCAGCTGAGCTGATGCACTGACGTGTCGTGCTAGCATGTCTGACTGCATTCAGAATGGATAAATTCATGTCTGGGTTTTTGAACAAATGGATTTTAAAGAAAACTTGTGCAGCAACACTGAGGGAGGCGACCACAACCTTGTCATTACCTGTAAGTTTATTTTCTAAATGCTGTCTTGTCTGATAAACATGGCTCACTGTTTAAAATGCACATGTTGCTAACAGATAGCCTTTAGCAAACTCCGACCATAGCTTGACCTACTTTCTCTAAATAAGGTTATAGCCAAATCAGTTGTAGCCAATCAAAATGAAGTCAACTTGGTGTCCGGGTAAAGATGTATGTAATTACCCCATCCAACCCTTTTACAAAGGAGGGAGGTCTAACGTTTCAAAACAATCCCCCCGCTGTAAAAAGTGACTCTTTTTTCCTTTGGAGAACTGACATCAATACCAGCTACATTAAAGTGCTGATGACATGTTTTTGACATTTTTTGCCATGTTTTATAGACCAAAACGTCCTTCGTGATGATCTATGTAACAGAAACAAGCACAGCTGCATAGATGTGTTGTTAGAAAACATTGCTGTTTTTCAGCACATCTGACCAGACTGTGTGGCGCTGTGAGCCCAAACCAGATGTGACGTCTGCCAGAGAGTCTTCGCAGCTTATTTAACATTGAAGTGGCTTCATTGCGGTTTTTAAGTTCCTTTTCCAGTTTTACAGACAAACAGTAACGACTCAGCCTTCAAATTGTATTGACAGTTAATGGTTAAAAGCTCGTAAGTGCAGCGTTAGTTTATTTAGGTTTACTACAAATTCAGAATTTTATTTTGAAGAGGATAAAGAAGCAGGTCGGAGTTGTACTCACCGGGAAACAGGCAGCAGCCGGACCTCTCTGCTCGTCTCTCCTGTCTAGAGCATCTGTTTTCTAAAACTTCAGGCACCAGCGTGTTGAGACTTCTAACACAATGAAACTGCGATCATCTCCTCGGAAATATTCTTTTTCATCCATCGTTGCTTCATCACAGCGTTCATACAGCTCCTGCTATCGACAGACAGCTGCGACTCGGTTATATGAACATCTCTGGTCATCAGATCTCCTCCAGCTGCTTCCAAAGATGCATCCTTCCCTCCATCCTCATCCTTATAAACGGGAACTATTTAAAACTGTAACCATGAAAGTTGTTATCTTTTTAAAGGCTAATTATTTACCGCGGCTAGCCGTTAGCTGCGAGCTACCGCAGGGGGCGAGTGCCTCGTTTCTGTCATGCCTGGCTCTACTGTATGTCAAACCGCTGCTACTCATCGAGTTGTTGGTCTGCTTGTGTTGTTCCGGGTCGCTCCTTACAGTTCTGGGTCCCTCGGTGTGGTCTTGCAGGCTTTTAGCTGAATCAGTGGAGCTGAGGCTGGGAGACAGACTGTAGGCAGCTGGCTTCAGGTCTACTCCGGTTCTAGCTAGTAAAATGTGATTTCCCCAAATTCCTCAGCATCATCACACTTTTCTGAACTGGCTGATGATTCCAGCACACAATCCAGTTCCAATCTAGTTGTTCTGGAGCCATCTTTCATGTTTTCCATGGTTTAGATTATACATGTAACTCAATGGGCGGACCGCAACTCCGTCAGTCGCTGACGACACAACATGGCGGCTCGTTTCGCGACTGAAATGCTATTAGCCTTTTGCCAGGCCTCCAAAACATCTGATATTTACGGAAATACACGTCTGATTAACGTCTAACTGCACAGAGCTACTTATTTTGTCTTGGTGTGTTGTTGTATGGCAAAGTTACTTGAAATTAAGGTCGTGTCATCAACACTTTAAAGAGTTTATACTATTTGCTCCTTTAAAGGGAGTGATGCAATGTCATCACCCCTTTAAAGCTGTATAACTCTTCCAATGGTACATATTTGCCCCCAGTTGAATCCTTTAATCATTTATTTGTTCTCAACCAGAAAAGCCCAACACTCACAAGGGAAAGTGAACACATCATCATCTAGGCCTTAGCAACATGGCTTAATAAATCAGCTCCCCGCTCTTTCAGAAGTTTCATTAAATGACCACGCTGAGCTATTATTGTTGCTCTATAAACAGACTGATTGTGACACAATTTAATTTAGACTTGACTTAAAGTTACAAAACGTGTTACATCAGCAAATACTCAATATCAAACAAATGAAAACATGTTACTGACAGCATTAGTTCACAAACAATTTTCTGAGCCTCAGATCTGTGAATGACATCACTTTTACATTAACACTATCAGTTTGGTTCAGACGGCAACAGCAACAAACATTGCTAAGAAGAGGAGAGTGTTTAAATTAAAACCACAGCTTTAGTCAAATCAGTGGATCCTCGTCATACAATTAAATCATCCTGGTTCATTCTGGGTGAACTACGAAGTGAGATTAATGGTTTAACAAGAGATGTTGAGCTGGAAGTCAGTTTTTAGTACCTTGAATGTGGTTAGATCGTCATGGTAACTCAGAATGAGCTTTTAACCCACTCAGGAGTCGTTTATGTTCAGGATTTTGGATAAAATTGTTCTTTAAAGAAGTGAAATCCAGGAAAATTTGGCCAAAACATTTATATGTCATCATGTAGCAGAACTGAAAGTTGACATCTGACATAATCACAAAACCAAAACCCTGAAATTCATGCAGAAAATACTTGAAACTGATGAGCAGCTGTTTTAGTAGAGTCACAAACCTGCCGAGTCTTTGCAGTGAAATGAAAATTAAGTTTGGATGTTGCATTTCCATGGGAACCATACTTTCAGTTGATGACGCAGAAGGAATTTTTAGGCTACATCTTGTCTCAATTAGGAAGCATAGAAATCTGTTTTGTCCTGCAGATATCGCCCAGCACAGATAAGAGAATTAATTAGTGCAGGCCTATAATTAGAGAACATGCAATCAGTAAAAATTTGCTTTGATTTGGTCAGTGACTTATGTAATTTCCACTCGTTTATGGCTCATTGTCGGGGCTAAATGCATTTCTTATTGAGTTAAAAATCGAGCGTTACGCAGCTGTTATGACATGAACAGCTGTTGCTTATTTGCACTCCAAACAGTTTTCCGTGGAGCTTCTGCTGCCTTGAATTTGCCGCGACTATTTCAACATCTCTCCATTCATACCTGCTGTTCTGAGTGATGTCAGATGGTGAATTTTGTGTGGAAACATGCTGAATAATGTGTAAAAGTGGAAATTTATGTTTTGTTGAGCCAGATAATGAAAGATTCTGGCCTATTTTACTGTACTCGTACTCGTCAAATACTCGCTCATAACGGACGTCATGTAACTGTGTTTACGCCGCCATGGTGGCAGGAAAATACTCTTCTATAAGAGCGTCGCCGGCACCAAGCTTACATCTCATTATAAATCAGAAGACACTTTTTATTACACGAGGATAGATTATATCTGACCAGCATCATGTCCCCCGAGATATTTTTCTAAATGCTGACCTGTGGTACCCCTACATAAAGGGCTCTAATCAAATTTATTCATACCCTCCAATTAAAGAAAATGCTAAATTACAGTCTTGATTCAAATGAAAAGAAACTAATAATAATAAAAATTTACAAAATTATAATTTAGTGAAATAAATTATAGCTTTTGAGATGTAGTTGGATACAATACTATGAAAAAACAAATAAGCAAAACTGTCCAAGACACATGAGAGCACCTTTCCCATGAACAGTGGACCAAAATACCTGTCAACAGGTGTAAAAGTATTTTTGGATATTACAGAAAACACCTGATTGCAGTGATTGCCTCAAAGTGTTGCTAAAAAAAAAATTAGCTTCGGAGCCCATCATGCTTGTTTATTCGTTTTATATTTTGTTTTTAACATTTCTTTTGAAGCACAGTTCAAAATCAATGTCACGATTTTCATAGAATTTTTATCTTTTGTTACTTTTGTCAATTTCAACTTATTTCACTGAAAAAATGATTTTTTTCCTTCTTTAATTGGAGGGTATGAATAATTTTGAGGACTGTACATGCAGTTTCGGACACTTTTTTCAGGATTCACTTTGTCAGTGAAAAGTTTCCTGCTAAATATTTTTACTACGCTTTCCAAGTATAGTTTTGGTGAGCTGGTATAAGTTTGAATATATTTATCAATGTAAAATTATGACAATGCTTTGCTAAAGCACAATGAACCGCATCTGCATCAGATCAGCTGTTTAAAAGCTTCTAACATCTTGTAAGCTTTTATTTCCCATCCTGTGAAGTCCGACTGTTTGATGAGGTAGTTGTAAACTTGTTGTAAGCTAATAAGGCAGCAACATGCCCACATCACACCTGAGCAGCAGAGATGCTTCTCTATATTTTAAACAAACGCCTCTCACTAGTCCTTATTAATTACTAAGATCTGTGCTCGATATCAGCAAGTACTCAAATGCCAGTACTTGTAATTGGTCGGCAAAAAAGTGGTATCAGGACATCCCTGGGTCCGAACAAAAGTGTTCACCCATTCCTCGTCTTTTATATGGAAAAAGGAAGCATAAATGCAGGATACAGTCGTCCTCAAAATTATTCATACCCTCCAATTAAAGAAGGAAAAAAGTCAGCTGTCAGGAAAAGAAGTTGAAATTGACCAGTGATAAAATAAAAATTCCATGAAAATCATGACATTGATTTTGAATTGTGGTTTGAAATAAATATTAAAACAAGCACACAAAAACTAGAAAACCACTCGGAGAGCACAGACCTCCGCCAAGCAATTTGACTCCCTTATTTGTGTGTGTTCTGGACCATAATATCCAGAATTTTCTCTGGATCTGTGTTACGTCCCAGCTCTGCAAGGGGTTGGGGACGCAAACAAAAGACTGGTTTCAGATGGAAAAGGTGGAGTAAAGATGTTTATTGCTCAGAGGTGAATTAAAGCATTAACAAAACCTAGTAAACTGCAACTGAAGGAGATGGGGTTAGCGATGCTGCTCAAAAGGAACAAATAAAAAGAAAGCCTAACACTGAAAAATGGGGGGGGGGGGGGGGGGGGGGGAAAAAAAAAAAAAAAAAAAGAAAAGAAAAAAGAAAAAAGAAAAGAAAAAGAGAAAAAAAGAAGAAAGGGAAACCAAATGGGGAAAAACACAAACCTAGGCTATGAACCAAAAAGGGAACGAGCAGCACCATAAACTAAGACCTGTAACCAAAACTCAACTAAACAACAAAACAAGGCCTAACTATCCCAACTCCAAACTACCAGTGCAAACTACAAACAAAGAAAAGGGGGTCCAACAATTAAATCATTAACCAAATTAAAACACCTGGAAATCAAAACCAAAAGAAACAAAGTTAGCCAAACTAAAGTCACTAAAAACCACAAATGAAAAACTAAGGACAACTGTTGCCAGGCAAAGCAGTCGCCATTGACTGAGGGTGTGCTGGGTTCTTTTTGTAGCTGTAGGGAAGTAGTTCCAGGTGTGTCCAATGAGTAGTTAGAGGAGCGAGGGAGGAGATGGTAGCGTGGTGCCAGGCCAAATCGGACAGGTAGGGTGAAGCAGGAGGATTTGCATGTAAAAATGAAAGACAAGGGGTTAATAACCTGACGGCCGTTACAATCTGGATCAACTTTCGAAACATTACAGAACTCATTGAGATCCTTTCTTGTAATTTTTGACCAAACTCTCGGGTCATTTGTATGGAGTTACATGGAAAAATTCCAAAACTTTGGCCTATTAGGGTGATGTTGATGTAAGACTGTTTAAGCGTTGGTAAGGAGGGTTGATGTTCACCATGGGGTGTTGGTCAGAACACACAGGACTTGCTTGTACAGTTAACTTCTTTACTGGTCACTCTTAATCACAACAGCACAGTAATGCAGCAAACAATAAGCTTACAGGTGAGGAATTCCAGGCTAGTTAAGGTGAATGCTGGATGGAAGTGAGTGTGGTCTATAAACACAGAAATATAAACATGAGGAGCATTCGTTTGGCAAATGAACACATTCAAGGTATTAATTATTACTAATAAATCCCTTACAGTTAGGACTAAACATGCATGTTCAAGGCTAACAGTTACAGTAACTGGCATGTAACAGGTCAGCTAGCTTAATAGCATAAAAAGGCACATGGTGAATGGAGGAACACTTCTGAATAAGCAAAGCAGCTAAATAACATTAAAGGCTAAATAAACATCCTGTTCAGGCAGAAAAATACAACTAGTTACTTCCAGTTCTTCACCGACGCATACTGTTTATCATATTCACCTGCTAGAAGTCTGTCCAACAGTCTTCTCTCCTCGTGCTCACTGCTGCTCAGAAGTTGCATTTCTGCATCCTGACATCATGTGCTCAGTCCTGCAGCTGCACACTTCTGGCACAAGGGGACACACGCCTCATCAACAGCCTCTCCAACATGGCCAATCTCACAATCATAAAGAATCCATCAAAACATTCCTGGATCCAGAAGGCGATCCCGATGTAATGGGTTCGTCCTTGGGCTGAGGCACACGGCTGGTGAAAAATTTTAGATCAATCCGTCCAGAACTTTTTCCTTAAAGTTGCTGACAGACAGATTGACGGACGGACAAACCAACGCTACCGAAAACATTTTTCATTGGCAGAGGTAATAAAACAAAGCTAAAATGTTGGTGAGCAACCCTTTGAGCCAATCACTGCAATCAGGTATTTTCTCAAATGTTCAAAGAAATTTCTGCACCTGTTAACAGGTACTTTATTCCACTGTTCATGTGTCTGGGAGTTTATTTTTTAATTATTATTTTCAACCACAATTCAAAAGCAATATTTTATTTAACTAAATTATAATTTTGAGAATTTTTATTTATTATTACTTTCTTTAGTTTCTTGTTATTTGAATTACTGTTGTGAATTCAGCCTTTTCTTTAATTGGAGGGTATGAATGACTTTGAAGAGGACTGTTCAAGGCAATAACTGAGTTCTACAATTCCAACATGCTTGAAAGTCAATATTTGGTTTTACCTCCATTATGCTTCAGCACAGCCCGAACCCTCATTTTCAGTCTGTAAATTCTTCAAGTAATCTTCAGGAATAGGTCTTCGGGCTTCTTGGAGAACGTTTCAAACCTTTTCTGTGGATGTTGGCTTCCTTTAGTTCCATTAGCTTTCTAGTTTGAGGAAGATTCAGTGAGTTTCAGTCCAGTTCTTGTTTTATCTGGTGTAACTTAGCCCTTTCTCCTCATTTCCCCTCCATAAGAGGGACTGTTTCTTTTCTTTTTGTTAACAGAAAACAGAGGAGATAAAACATGAGCAGCCAGCTTTTAGATGCATGCCTTCTCCAGCACAGCTGAATCAAATGAATGGCTCGTTAGGAGGCCTCTGCAGAGCTGAATGACGAGCATATCAGCTGTGTTGGAGAAGGGATGCATCTAAAAGTTGCAGGATTGTGGCTCTCTAGGGTGGACTTGGCCACCTCTGGGATAGAGTGATACACTCATACTGTAGATCAATGCGAACAAACAAAGAGATTTCATATGCAGAAAATTACACATCTGCTACAGAAACAAAGTTTGGAAGATGAGTTCAAAGACAGCTGGATAAAAGTCTACAACTTCAAATGGATATCTTGATGCCAAAAATGAGATCTTGTCTCAAGATTCTGAAAAATGGGGAAATTCTAGGAATAATATGATCATTGAACTCCATAGCTGCTGTTCCTCGTTATAAAGTTCAGTTTGATGACAGCCTCCTCCATGGAAACCATTTCTAAGAATGTCTGCAGCCACATATCTTTCAGTTGATCTGCAGCCTTCCAGTTAATGGCTATCAGTCTTTTTGCTGTCATGCGTCCAGTTGTTAGAATTTGTTTGTGAACTTTGTACAAAGGTTCTTCTATGCTACGACTCAAAAAAGCAATGGAGAGTATGACCAATCATTTTCCCAGCGATTGTACATCTTTTCCCCAAAGTCTGTTTATTTTACTGCATCTCCACGCTATATGAAAAGATATCTGCTTGTTTGCAGTGGAAGCAGTTATCTTAATCAGATATTTTGCAATCAAACAGTAAAATATGTCAAATAGAACGATAATTTATCACTCTGCCTTTCGGTGATTTCTTGACCTTCTATGACAGCCTGCAGCTCCAGAGCCACAAGTGGCTCTTTGGCCCTTCCACAATGGCTCTCAATTACTTGGACTTAAAAAAAATGAAGAACCAACTAATATTTTAAAATACCAGCTTATTCATTATAACATTTGATGGTTTTAGCAGGGTTTTTTTATTTTCATGGAATGATTGTGACTTTTCACAACATTATGGCATTAAAAGTACCAAGGCAATAATATACACCCTCAAAATTATTCATACCCTCCAATTAAAGAAAGCTAAATTCACAACAGTTATTCAAATAACAAGAATCTAAAGAAACTAAGAATAAATAAAATTCTACAAAATTGTAATTTAGTGAAATGAGATGTTGCTTTTGAATTGTGGTTGGAAATAATAATAATAATAATAATAATAATAATAATAATAAACAAAACTGTCCCACACCTTTCCCATTAACAGTGGACCAACATACCTGTCAACAGGTGTAGAAGTCTTTTTGAACATTACAGAAAACACCTCATTGCAGTGATTGCCTTAAAGTGTTGCTCAATAAAATTTTTGCTTCGGAGCCCCATCATGCTTTTTACTTGTTTTATTTTTTGTGTTTCTTTTTAATATTTCTTTCAACCCACAATTCAAAATCAATGTCATGATTTTCATAGATTTTTTATTTATTATTACTTTTGTCAATTTCATCTTATTTTACTGACAGCTGATGTTTTTTCCTTCTTTAATTTGAGGGTATGAATAATTCTGAGGATGACTGTGTTTGTCTTATATAATTTCTCTTGTCACTAGCTTGGAAATTAGTTTTTCACATAATTTCCCACAAATAAATTTTTTAAACCTCTTCCATACAGTTCAATCCCATCAAAGAAAATACTGTATATCCTCTTTTTACAAGATTGTATTTCTCTTTTTATTTCAAAATCAAATCGAAAACAGAGAAAAATGTGATAAAAACGTGATAACAACGTTTCGGTACAGCTGATAGAGAGAATATAAGGAGCGGACCAAACACCAAATAACCAAATTAACCAAACAGTGTTAGCTTTTGTAGCTACATTAGCAGCTTGTTCGCTCGTCAACCACCGTTTCCTGGTCTCTGACACAAAAGATGATAAGTTACACAAGCAGCAACACTTACCGACTGCACATCCTCACTGATAAGTATAATCCACTGGTCCCTGGTAGTGCTGTCCCTCCTGTTAGAGCACTGAAAACTGCTGAATTTCCCAGCTCAGCGCGGCCCCCCCCCCCTTTCTTCCTTGTCTTCGTCCTCCTCTCTGACAAAACTGGTCATAACTACTCTGCGGCAGGTAATCAGCTGCTTTCAGGTGGTGCTAAAGAGGCTAGCTTAGCAGCTAGCAGCCTCTCTCGTTCATGTCATTGGGAGAAAGAAATCCAATTCGCATACTGTGGAGAGCGCGTGCTTGTGGCTGATTCTGGTGAGAAGAGAGAGCCCGCACTCAAAGACGAAGTCACTTTCACTTTCCGGAATTTCTGGCACGTTTTTATTGAGGTCCTGTTCCAATACACGTGTTTTAACGTGAAAAAGTGGGATTTCCGGTTGATAGCCTTTTCTTAGTTGGCAAAACTTAGAGAAGGCAATTCATCCATTATAAGTTCAAGACTGGACTACTGCAATGCCCTCCATGTTGGCCTAAACCAGTCTTTCATTTCACGTCTTCAACTTGTCCAGAACGCTGCAGCCCGATTTTTAACAGGCACGTCTAGACGTGAACACATTACCCTCGTGCTGCAGTTGCTTCACTGGCTTCCGATTTGTTTTAGAGTTGATTTTAAACTTTTGCTGTTTGTTTTTAACGCTATTCATGGCCAGGCGCTCTCTTATCAGATATTTTAACTATCCGTGATCACGGCAGGGCCCTGCGTTCTTTGAGTCAGCTTTTGCTTGAGGTCCCAAGGTCAAGATACAAGCAGTAGGGTGACCGTTCTTTTGCAGCTGCTGCTCCTCGGTTGTGGAACAAACTGCCCCTCAACATTCGCATCACCACTGATTTTGGCCTTTTTAAATCAAAGCTAAACACCCACCTTTTCAGATTAGCCTTTAACTCCATCTAGGTTAGCTTTTAGGTAAAGCTTTTATTTATTTATTTGTCCGTCTATTTTTAACTTATTTTATGCGTTTCCTGCAGGCTCTTTATACCCTGCAGCGCTGTGGCACTTCCAGTTATTTTTTATTCCTTTTCTTGTCCTGTTTCATTGATTTTCTGTTTTATGTATTGATGTACTTTTTATGGCTTAATTGTGAAGCACTTTGAGTACCATTCTGGTTATTGTAAAGGGCTACACAAATAAAAGTTGATTGATTGATTGATAAAAACAATACAAAGTGCTTCACATAATAAAACAATTAACATCAAAATACTATGGATAAAAACAAAACAGACTCACACACATATCCATCATTATCTCACACCCACCCATGACCCTACAACTACCCCCACCCATACCTCATTAGTCCCTTTGAAAACCACCCTGTCACAGAAGAGTAACAGTTAAAAGAAAGAAACATGACTTGGTACCAGGTGATGAAACAATAACGAAGGGGTCCATCTGCCCCT
The DNA here is from genome assembly GCA_023101725.1 of Atherinomorus stipes. Taxonomy (NCBI): domain Eukaryota; kingdom Metazoa; phylum Chordata; class Actinopteri; order Atheriniformes; family Atherinidae; genus Atherinomorus; species Atherinomorus stipes. The sequence continues at coordinate 69,292 of JALJCO010012689.1, forward strand.
TTGCCACCCCCACCCATGACCATCCAGGCCTCCACCATGGGAGCACCCCAGGTCTGGGCGGACAGCCCCCACGCCACCACCGTAAGGCTGCACGCTGGGCCCTGATTGCCCAAACCAGGACAGCCACCACGGCAGCAAACACGCAGTCAAGGTTGGGGAAGCTCCGAGGGAGAGGGACCCCATGAAGACGACACTGGAGTGATAGAAGGGTTTCTGAAAAAAGATCAAATCAATCTAAAACAGTAAAAATTAACGTTTAAAAATATGTAAAAAGAAATTCATACTTAGGTAAAAAATAAATCAAAATAAATAAGTATGATAATGAAATAAATTAATAAATGAATTAATACAATTTAGAAGCAGATAAGGATAAGTAGGCTATAGACTAATTAAAAGGTGCATTTGGACAGAGATTCTAGGATCAGTTCCTATAACTACCCGTCTGGAGTTTAGTTATCAGAACTACCCATCAGTTTGCGTTCGCACATGAGGGAGGGAGGACCTTGATAGGGACCATGTTTGACGCAATCGTTGCGACAGAGATAAATTTATGCCCCAGCAGATTTAATACAAAACTGAGGTTTCTCATCTCTTTAATTCAAAGCTATTATAAAAGCTAGCTTACCAGCTTTCCATCATCACGGTCATTTGTGTCATGTACAGCCCCCCGTTGGAAAGCTGCCCTATTACATTTAGCTTTCGTTGTAGTGGACGGACCGGGGTTCGTCCACTAAAGTGGTGCAGATTGTACTGACACAATTTGCAACTGTATTTGGGTTTTCCTTCTCTTTTATGCAAAGTTATTATAAAAGCTAACTTACCAGCTTTCCCTCCCTTTCCCTTGTCTACCTTTTGCTGAAGTGTGCCCGGAACTTTAGTGGACAGTCCATCCACTAAAGTGTCTTTAGTGGATGGAAAATGGGGTGTATTTGGGTCACCCCATCAATAAAAGTCTGGCTCCGCCACTGCTAGTTCCTATATGTCCGAATGCGCAAAAAAATGGCCTGGTTCCCGTTAAGGTTATAGGAACTCCAAAAGGTTCCTACAGTCTGAAAGCACCTAAAACAAATAAAACTTAGCTAAAAGCAAGGCTAAAAAGGTAGGTCTTGAGTCTTGAGCCTCTTTTTAAAAGCATCAACAGTCTCTGCAGTCCTGAGGTCCTCAGGCAGGCTGTCACAGGTGAGGCCCATGATGCTGAAATGAGGCCTCCCCATGGGTTCTGGTATGAACCTAAGGAACAACTAAAAGGCCAGCACCTGAGGACCCCAGGGTCTGCGAGGGATTATAATTTAAAAGCAACTCAGATAAATAAGAGTCAAGTCTTTTTGTATAGCGCTTAAACACAGCAGCTACCGATAAAAAAGCGTGAAGATAGAAGGCCCAAGACCATTAAGACTTTTATAAACCAGTAAAAGAACCTTAAAATCAATCCCGAACCGCACGGGGAGCCAAATAAAACTGATTCATTTAAAAAGACAACAAATTTTCTACAGTATAGTAAGTCTGTCTCAAAAATAATAACTTCACTTTTTTATTATTATTTCAAAAAGCCATGAAACATTTGTGACTGTAAATAACTTTTATTTAGCTGAGTTGAGGCAAAAATGGCTTTTTGGATTGTAAAGGTTGCAGACCTCTGTTCTACCGGGACAGTTTCTCTTGAGACTTCAGCTGTGAAGAAACTGAAGGATCAGATGGATGGATCCCCCCCCCCCCCCCCCAGGACATCATTTTCAGACCTGCTTTGGATATTTTTTTAGGGTTGTCGCCTCTTTTTTGTCCCCTCCACTTCCTCAGATTTTCCAAGGACTGCACACCATGCTGGGAGATGCCATGAAGAAAACAACTAAAAGAACAAGTCAATGTCCTGAGAAAAATGCTGAAAGGCCTTAAGAAAGCAAGAGAGCTGTTGCTAAAGACCACTCTGAATGAAGTTCTGGCTGTTTGGAAGCAAAACTAAGAAAAACGACTTTTTCATTGTACTATGACACCATCACTCATTTCTGGAATATTCCCAAACAAATCTGAGTCATATCAAAGTAGCAGAAAGTAGCTTGAGAATACGAACAATAGAGCCCATACAACTTCTTTTTTTTTTTTTTTAATTAGGTTTTTTATTCTTTTTCTTTTTCCTCAGGGCTCCACGTTGGTTTAATCCAGCTCAAACTTTGATGTGGTCCACTCAGTGTTTGCTGTTTGTTGGTCCATGTCTCTTTTAATATCGCTCATTTGTTTGTTGTTTTCTATAGAATGACACAAGTTGCAGGCTGTGGCTTGTGATTACATCGTTTATGGGCTACTCTGTATATAAAAAGTGAAGATTGCCTGTAAAGATTCAAACTAAGACACACATTAAATGATTTCCCGACAGTCACCAGTGCAGAAGCTCCACTTTCCAGCCTGTTTTCCAGGCACTGCTTTCATTTTTTCCATTTAATGCATTAGTGCTCTTATATCTTACTTTAACAACCAGGGAGACTCTGTCAGATTTATCTTTATTGTCTTGAGCCACACAAAACAAAAACACTTGACTCGGCTCTGCAGTGTTTCTTTTACGACTCCAGCGGACTGCTCGCGATGCCAAATGAAGCAATATAACAGGACAGCTTGAAAACAAGAGCTACTGTCATTTATCGTGTTGCGAAAGCTTATTTGCCTGAGGTTGGGGCGATGTGGGAAATGCGAGTCTGTGTGTGTCCTCAGAGCTGTCACAGCTGCAGTTCACGCTCAGTCAAAAAACCCATCCATCAAAATGACCCCGGATGAGAAGTCAACCTTGTTTCTTGTCTGATTCTAGTGTAAACAACTGCAGATGATGCTCACACACCCAATTATGTCCCCTTTGAAGCAGTCATAACAATTTTATGAATTATTTTTTAAGAAGTTATGGCTATTTGGTGAAATTTGATTTAAAGGTTGTTTAACAGAATCATTTCACAAGCCAAAACAGTAGTTTATTAATAGGAATTACTTGGAAACCTTTCCCTTTCTCAGAAAACATGTGACACCATTTTCCCCTTTGAGGAACTAAAAACACATCTGAGCCGAATTGCAGAGAGAAAGTGGAGCAAAAAGGTATTTCTTTGTGATACAAATGAAAGCCAGTCCTATACGTCCAGCTAGCCAGGCTTAATACGAGGGCTGTAAACGGGGGAAACAGCGTATAGAGGTTTCACATGATTCATTAGTGTAATAAAGGTCTTTCAAGGCTGCTCGAACTTCCAGCACAGCCAGGTTGGCAGTTTCTTCCTGTTTTCAGTCTGTCTAATAGTCTCCTGGCTCTGCTACCATGAGAGTGTTATCAGGCGTCTCACACAATGCTGAGAAAAAACGTGATTAAAAGTGCTTCTCAAAATGTCAAGCTCTTTCTTTAAGTCCTGCCAGAACATAATGAGCCGTCACACTTAATTAAACTGGCAGGACAGGATCAGTGGGGGACAGTCCTCAGCCAGAAAATCTAAACATGATTCACAGTGATGGAAAAAATCTGAGATTTATCTCTAAATTAAAAACTTTTACATAATTTCTGCATCAACTTATAAGATGGACGTGGCATGAAGGTTTGTTTTGGGGGAAAGCGCGGGGCGTTCCTCGCCTGGTGGCGCGTTGGTGTTTGTGGTTAGAGAATTGGGCTGCGGGGGGCTTTGAGGTGGGGGCGTGGGGGGGATGAAAGGTACAGCTGTCCCGCTCGTCTGCGCGCCGGCGCAGTTGTTTGCTGGTTTGGTGTCATGTTTTGTCTCGATTTTGGGGGGTTGGTGCGCTTGAGTTGCGGGGGGAGGTTAACGGGTGGCTGAAGTGCGTGCAGAGATGACGGACAGATTAAGCGGTTTGAAAAGCTTTGAAATGATGGGTTCTCCTCCCAGATGGTATTGCAAATACCAGGTGGCGGGAGTCAGGTTATGAAAGCGTAGCTGAGGAAGAAAGCAGGTTCATTTGCTGTATTACATGCACCAATGGAAGCTGTAAATAAAATGAAAAAGAGGTGCCTTTCTTTTGTGTGTGGGGGATTTTTTTCTCTATTAACCTTTTGAAAAGGGATTTGCAGCACTTCATCAAAATAAAGCTTGACAACTTGGGGTCACAGATCATCATTAAACAAACAAGAGTCAAACATCCTTTCTTCTACTTTACATGCACTGTGACAAGCAGCACCTGCTCTGCACCAAAAAAACACATTCCAGCTTTAATTCAATAAACCAAACGGCGGGTTTGTTATGACCTGAGATGGCGTATAAGTCATATGATTATTACCTCTCCTCCACACGAACTCCTCTTCACTTTCCCAGGCAAGCAGCTGCCTTCCACTCCAGCAAAGATTGAGTAATGATGTCTGAGCATTTACGGAGGAACAATGAAGGTGGAATTATGAAAGATGAGGATCAGACAAAGCTTTTGGTCAAATACCAGAGGGGAAAAGCGTAAAGTCATTTTTTTTTTTTCAATTTCCAGCTGCTGAACCTGCACTGTGAATATAAAAAATGTGTTTGTTTTGTCTCACAACTATATTTAAAGGTGATAACTACAATTTTTTTCCATCAAAACAATTAATTTTTCAAAAATAATACATCTATGTGCCGAAAAAAAGTATAAATTTTACTGGATATTTTTTTAATAGCTTACAAATAATTGTTATGTAATATAAATGTTGATGTGTCCAGTATATATAAATATTTACATCTTATTACCATGCCAACATCTATGCTTAAGGATTCTGCACCATTAGCATTAGCTCGGGAGTTGCTAGCTCGTTTGCTTTGTGTAGAAATAGTAGAGCTGGGTGTTGTTGAGAACCTCATGATTCGATGGGTTATGATTCGATTCAATATTGATTTAAATGCTTCAATGTTGACGTAGGAAGGAGTAGAAACTCTGTTTCAAGCATTTATTTTCACGCTCGTGAACATACATGTCATTCATTCCTATTCTTTACTGCTTGTCCAGCTTGCTGGAGCCTATCCCAGCTATTATCAGGCGAGAGGCAGGGTACTCCCAGGACAGATCTGTTGCAGGGACAGACACAGAGAGACAGACAGCCACGCACTCTCACACTCACCCAGGGGCAATTTAGAGTAACCAATTCACCTAACATGCATGTCTTTGGATGGTGGAGGGAAGCCAGAGTTCATACTTCCCCATCTAAGCTCAGTAAAAACACAATAATATGCAAACCCTCAAAATACATGTTACAATAACACATGCAATAGCCTCATAAAGAAACACATTTAAGAGCAATTCATCCTTCAAGCCCTTGGGAGCCAGGCCTCGCATTGCTTTATAGCTTGTCATGGTCCCTATGGTCCAATGAAATGAAATGAAATGAAAATACTTTATTCATCCCCGAAGGGAAATTCAGTATTGTAAAAGCTCACTTTTTTTTTTTTTTTTTTTTTTTTTTAAATAAACAAAAAGTCAGTTAGTCTTGTTCTTTAGGGTGATGGTTGCTGGAGGAATGAATTCCTGTCTCTCCGTCTACAGCGAACTTGCGCAGCCTCCCACTGAACACACTCTGTTGATTCTTCACCGTGTTGTGGAGAGGATGGGAAGTGTCCTCCATCATCTTCATCAGCTTGTGAAGCATTCTTTTGAACGATCAGCTCCAGCGGCTCCAGAGTTATCCCCAGCACAGAACCAGCTTTCTTGATCAGCTTGTTTAGTTTCTTCAAGTCTCTGGTTTGTGCTGCTGCCCCAGCAGATGGCTGCAAAGCTAATTGCACTTTCTACCACAGACTTATAGAAGATCTGCAACATCTTTTTGCAGACATTAAATGATTTTAGCTTCCTTAAGAAGTAAAGTCTGCTCAGACTTTTTGTAGATGTAGTCACAGTTGCATTTCCAATCGAGTCTGTGGTCCAGCTGAACTCCAAGGTATTTGTGTTCTCCCCACCTCCACCTCCTCTTCCAGGATGTAGACAGGACTATGCTGCTTATTCTTGCTCCTCCTGAAGTCAACAATCATCTCTTTAGTCTTGCTGGTATTTAAGATGAGCTGATTGTTACTGCACCATTTCACAAACTGATTGACAAGTTCCCTGTATTCGGCTTCTTGTCCATCACTAATACACCCCACAACAGCAGAGTCATCAGAATATTTCTGCAGATGACAGGACTCAGAGTTATACTGGAAGTCTGAGGTGTACAGTGTAAAGAGGAATGGTGAGAGTACAGTCCCTTGTGGTGCTCCAGTGCTGCTGACCACCATCTCAGACACACAACCTTTCAGTCTCACAAACTGTGGTCTGTTTGTGAGGTAGTCGTAAATCCAGGTGGTTGTGGAGGGATCCACCTGGAAGTTATGGAGCTTCTGACATAGCAAAGCAGGCTGAATAGTATTAAATGCACTTGAAAAATGAGGGTTTGTATGTTATTGTGTTTGTACTGAGTTTAGATGGGACAATATGAATTTTGAATTATATGTATTTTTTTGATAATAGACAACTGTTTTATTAAATATCCACAACGGAACTTGAAAAGTTCATTTGCAAAAACAGTTAACCACCATTTTAAAAAAACAGAGTTAACTGCTTCTGCAAATAAACGCTTCATTTACTTTTTGAATATTTTCACCAAATCACACTCACATGAAGTGGAGGGTTTTCGTGATGTTAAAGCAGAACTCAGTAACTTCAGCTCGGGGCTCCCCCTAGTGGCGTCCTTTCACTGTCTAAAAGTTCAACCCCCCCTACACCCCCACAGCACACAGACGGCTTCTCTACCTGTCTTTCCTCTATTTTGATCCCTGGATATATTTCTAAGCATTTACTAGCTTGTTGATGCTACTTTGCTGCGTTGGTAGCAGCACCACGTCTCCCTCTGGGGGGGGACACATTGAATCGCTCCGTAAACTTTGTTTAGCCCCACGGGGATTCCGAAAAGCATTTATTGAGGTAAAAAAGTTACTGAGTTTCCCCTTTAAATGAAGATACGTTTGTACCCGACAGTGACGAAAAGCAGTTAACCACCATTTAGAAAAAATGCAGTTAACTGTTTTTGTAAATGAACTCTTCACTTTTAGACCTAAAAAATATGCGTTTCTGACTCGACATTATGTGCATTTTTCAGCCATCACTGCCCAGCAGCATCAGAAATTGCACTATGTAATCTTTGTGTCTGGCCGAGACATTGCAGCCGACTATTGGTTGTGCACCGCGTCACTTACTGGCAAACGGATATGAACCAGAATTTTTGTAAATTTAATAAATCATTTCTAAATGTTTTTTCATCTATTTTCTGTGTACTTTAGTATTTGTGATTGTTATTTAATACTTTGTTCCTTCTGGGTTCATATGACGGAATTTAATTGGTTGTGGGGAATCAGCTACTCTTTTTAAGACGGCTTCTGACAAATCAGAAATGTTTGCCTGATGAAGGTCTAGTACCGTAACATGACAATAAATTCCTGTGTGTAAGTTGGACAGTGTGCAGGAGACTTTCTGTCGATGTTACTGTATAATCTAACATGGTCTCCATCCATACGGTGTAAATAACATGCCGCTGCACTTAGAGAACCCTATTTCATGAGTCAGATGCGGAAAGTTATCAGCTTCTCACTGTTTTCTTAATTTCCATTCGCATTTTGTTTATGGTGTGTCATTGTTAAAGGCGTTATAGAAGATGTTTCTTTCAACAATTTGTGCAATATTCAATGAAATTGGGTTCACTACCTCATATGCTATGATTATTTAAAAGCTTTAAATAAATAAATATTATTACACATCAGCTGTGAAAGTAATGGGGCTGAAAAAACATCCAACAATCATCTCTGCATTCCTTAACTTTTGCATTTGTCTATTGGCCCGTCAATCACTCTTACTACCGTAATAAGAGTGATTGACAGTCCATTCAACGGGTAATAGGCGAGACTGATCAATAAGAGTGATTGATCGGCGAGAGTAATACTACATTCCGGAAGCGGCGCACTCTTGTCTGATGTTTACAGCAGTTAGCTAACATCATTCTGCTAGCAGTTAGCAAAATTCAGACAACATCTGTTTTACTTGCGTTTGTGACATGATGGGAGAATCTGTAGTTGCTGTCTGCTAAACATCGGAGTGGCTCATCCACGTTATTCTGTGGCAACTTTCTCACGGCTGTGATATCCTCATAGAAAATATTCCAATTTACACCTTATTTTTGTAAATATGGCCTATTTTGTAGTTTTTCTCATTAAAAAAATGGGAGTTTATGAAAAAAAAGAGCATAAAAACATCAAAATATATAAAGATAATGAAAAATTTTACATTTATGGTTAGGTCTGAAATTGTTTAAAGGACCTGGTGAAAAAAGTTTCAATAATTGGATTTTATGGCAATTTTACGAAGGGTATGTTTCGGTACCCCTAGGTGAAAGAGTGTCGGTTTTTCCAATAAATGCTCATAGCTCTGAAAGTAAATGCCTCAAAATCAATGTTCCTATATATAATTGACCTACCCAAGACTGTAATAACCTGATACCAAATATTTAAGTTTGAACCTTTTTTTTTTTTAATTATTATTTGTGTTTTTCTCATTCAAATAATTTTTTTTTTACAAAAAGGCCATAAAAACATATAATTTTGTATAATATTATGATAAACTTTGCATTTATGGTTAGATCTGAAGCTGTTTAAAATATATGATGTGAAAAAAGTAAAAGAAAAATCTGTATGTGCCATTTTGAAAACACTTTAATGAAGGGTACCGTTTCGGTACCTTAGGTGAAGGAGTGTCGTTTTTTTTAAAAGGTGCCCTAAGGGTTAATATTTCTGCTCTCAGGACATTTAGAGAAGGTGATACAGCTGTTTTATGATATATTAAATAATATTCCTTGTAGAATTCATGAAATGAATGAATGAATGAAATTTATTTATAAAGCACTTTTCATACAAATGTAGCACAAAGTGCTTTACATATTAAAAACAACATTTCAGTAAAAAGACAAAATGACGAACAATTACACAGGTCCCCCCCCCCTCCCCCCCCCCCCCCCACACACACACACACACACACACACACACACACACACACACACACTCCTGGCTTGGCACTGCTGTGAGGAAACGATATCATCCATGTTTCCAGCAAAAATCTCCCGGGTAAACCATCTCTGTAATTTGTACGGACATCCTGCCAACTTTTAACTAATTATATAGCGTGTCGGCATCAGCAGGCGCAGGACCCGAGCCGATCTGGTAACCTGAGCACATCTGTACCTACAGTCTGCAAGTCAGCATTTTATAGAGGGGCCTGACCATGCAACACCCAAAAAGGTAGAGCTGAGATTTTAGGGTCAATCTGAAATTTGACTGGAAGTCAGTGCAGACTAAATAAAAAGGGGTGAGCTGGTCGGCATGCTCCTGGCGACAGAAATGTGTATGATCTGAAGTGTGTTGAGGGTCGTCTCTTTGAAGCAAGTAAAAGCAGAATTGCAAAAATCAATGGGAGATGAGAAGAAAGTGTGAATGAGCATTTCAAGATCAGACTTCCTCACTTTACAGATATTTCTCAGATGATAAAAACACTTTTTGGTTAGCTGTCGGGAGTGACCCTGATCAAACACAACCCAAGGTTTCTGAGGCTGGTTTCAACAGACGGGCCCAGAACACCGAGGTGAGCTTTAATCAGAGAGCAACGATCAGAGTTTCTGGATATTTAAAAGTATAAATATTTTCAAAGCACATGCTTCTAATGAATAGCGTAAGGTGGTTTTGGTTACACACATTTTCCTGATACCCTCCGGGGTGGACATGAGGACTCTTTCTTTTCATTTAAAATGCAAGAGGAAGCAGGAAGTGATGCTACAATTTGGGATGGATGGTCAGAAATGGAGCCCTCAGAAGATGATATGAAACAAGAAATGGAAAACAAGAGGAGGCTGAGAGCTCAGAGAAGGATAATGACGGATGTAATGAGGAAAATTAAACCCAGCGTGGGTCATTTGGATTAGTAACACGTAAGGTTAATGTATTTGTGGGAGTTTTTGGCTCTGAAGGACTTTGTCTAATAAAGTTATGCTTTGTGCACATAGACACACAATTATATGAATTATTATATTGATAACACATGGAAGTTTCTACTATCTAGAAATATATACATCATTAATATAAACATTTTTGTCGTAATACATGTAGGATTTGTCTGGAATTGCCTTGCTAATATAAGCAAGGCCTCATTCATGCACATAAATACCATCAGCACATGTAAAGTTCTAATAAACTGGATGTTCTTTATCCTGGAGAATTCATGATTATCACAAAGAAATTATTGATCGTGAATCAACATTTTTCACTTTATTTCATCTAAAATGAGCCACCATGAAATGAGCGCCATCATCTCTAAATTTTGATCCTGCTCATTTTCCTTTTCTTTATGGGGGACTTTTAAATCTTTCTGATTGTGCAAAGAGCCGAGTTCAGTGACAATAATGTTGAAAACTGTTTCTGAGCTACTGCAGCCAGCACACAAATAATCGAGTCTGTGTTTAGTTTGGAGCTGCCCGAAGGTTTGAAGATCACGGTCATTACGTGGTGGTTCTCAGCCTCATTCCTTGCATACAGAGATTTTCCTGGATTATCTGGATATTTCAATTATATCATTACTGTTATGCAACATCCCAACTTTGTTCCGAACTGGTTGATGATCAGAAAAATATGCAAGGACACATGCCTCGATCCTGCAAGAACCTGAAACTCATTCTCTTTAAAGCAGAAAGCTCAAATAGAGAAGATTATTATGCATTCCTCTAAATGTTTGTTTTTGTATCCCACAGTTGTAAATATGAAGCTACAGTTAGGAGCTGGAGAGGAGGAAGGGCTTTGGATGGTATAAAAGCAGCAGACACAAAAGCAAGTGTCAAACAAGCAGCTCGCCGTGGGTGTAAGCTTTGAAAGCAAAGTCCTGAAAGCTAGAGCGAAACCTAGCTTAAAATGATATGTGGGATACACTGCTGTCAGCGAGGTGCACCCAACCAAAACCCCAACCTTGCTTTACTTGTTCGTGAGAATGATTCAAATTCGTCAACAGTCATTAAAAGATGCAGTCAGCAACAGAAAACATCATGTCTTCAGGTTGATCTCCGAGAACTGTTACTATTCAAGTGTAAATTAGACACGGTGCACTTTGAAGCATTAAGAGCATAAACATCAAACCCTCCAATATTACATCAAATTTTAAACAAAGGCAGGTTGATCGTGGGGTGAAGTCTGAACCCTTTCATGCACACAATGTAAGAAATAAAGACTGAGGTTTGCATGAAACATTTACACGCACGGTCTGTGTGAGTGCATTAATGTGAACAGAATGGAAAATGCCCTTTACATGACAAATGTTATTCTAGGACTTTGAAAAAGTTAATCTGTAACAACTGGGAAATGCTACTTTTTCAACAGGTAAACATTCCTGCTTTACAGCCTAACAAAATAAGTACAAATGTTGTGCACTTTGCTTGAAATTACTACATTATGGCTGCGTTAGGGCACATAAATGATCCATAATTACATATTTGTTGCAATTTGGCAATGTGTTTCAGCAGGTTGGATCTAATTCAGGTTTACTTTTTAAAATTCCTCTTTTGCACAGTTCCTAATAAGACATTACTTTACTAGTTCCTGGATGATGTGGGCTGCTAGTCTTTGATTTTTACTTTTCTTTTAGGAGGTACAGAAACATATCCTGATTCTGCTTCTTCTGTAGTAATCTCAAATGTCAAGTCAAGTCAAATTTATTTATAGAGCACATTTGAAAACAACCTCAGTTGACCAAAGTGCTGTACAGAATAAAAGAATAAATCAGAAATAAAAGCAGAATAAAAAACACAATCACATAAAGAGATAAAACCAAAAATACCAAAAAAATCTAAAAATATAAATATAGATAAATGTCTCAGCTTTCTGTCGGGACAGAGATCACACATACAGGCCCTGTAGTTTTGATGATATACTTAATTCATTATGGGTTTGCAACTCTGGTCAGGAGGCAAAAACACAGGACAAGTCAAGAAGAGGTTAAAGGAACATTGTGTAACATTTTCTGTTGTTTTGTGGCCAAAATCCATGTCTGCATTTATATATGTCTTATCATTGGTGTATTCTTACCTTCACTAATAATCTGACACATTGTCGTAAGTGAAGACATTTAGATTTGTTTATAACAGGTAAGCCAGTAGGGAAGCACCATGACAGTCTGCCATCTTGAAACTACAGCTGCCGGTAAGGGACAAATAGCACCAATGTGAAATAAGAATGTATTTTCCCTGCAAGTCAACACAATGATTGGTGTGGGTTATTTCCCCTAAGGGTTGGATCTATCAAAGGTTTGCGTGTATAAAAAGCGTGAGTAATCACATTGCACATGCAGAAAAATGTGCAAACTGATCGACTAACAGTGTGCAAGAAGTGGCTGCGCCTTTCAAAGGTCTTAAATAGCGCATCCTGTCCAGATTGTACATCTGCTGCGATGAATATGCAATACGGCAAGTATACCCAACTGCAGCCACAGACCCAGAGGTGTGTCATGAAAATGGGCGTGGTTTGCAGTGAAAATGGGCGTGTTTTTTACTAACGTGGGCGGGTGGTCATTAGGGTTATGGGAGGGGTTGGGGTTAGGGTTAGGTTCCACTCACTCCAGCGGTGGGCGTGATTTGTAAAGGGGTAAAGGGGTTTGTACTGGCTCCAGCTGCAGCTAGGTGCTACTCCAATATGGGGCGATTATTGTGCGTGTTGGGAGGAGAAAATGTAAATATAAAAATTTAGCACTCACAAAGCAATTTATGAGCCATGAGATGGATTTCGTGGCTGTTTTTTGTGTATTTTTGAGCACATCTGAAAAGTAGGTGCAAACAGCAGCTTTGCACACAAAAGGCTTCAGCCTCTGAGGGGGACGACAATGCGGATACCTCTGATTCAGACCATCTTCAAGGCTGCAGAGACTTTCATTTGTTCTGCAACCCCTGATCCATGTCCTCATAAAATGGCACTTCTGAGACTGCACGGATACCTGTTGTATTACTTAAATTTTCATAATCATCATACTTATTTTAAATTATATTTTCATTTCCCTCTTCCACTAATATCTCTATCTTCATAGGGTCCTATTCCTTTCGTCTCTCGCAATTCGCCATGTTGCAAACCTCGAAACACGCAAAACCCTCATTCATCCAATGCATTCGCACCAAAGACTGTAAAAAAATATGGACGTAGTATCCGGTCACTTGTGAATAGGGGAAAGTAGTAATCAGTTGGGCGTGTCTCACCATCGCCATCTTGCCGTATTACATGTGTCGTCACTCCAGGAAAATACTAAAATGGGCAAGCGCTGCCTGGGGGCAAATCATTGACAGCCAACGTACTTTGTGCTAAACACCCCTAATTATATGTGAATTCAAAATGAAATAACATCTAAACGGATGAGTTATTTAAAAAAAATTCACCCTCACAGCTGACATGAAGGTAAACTTGACCTATTAAACCTAAAATGTTTTTTTGAACCAGGCTGTAAACATGTTTATCTCTGCTGTGAAGTTGGTCTTTTTAACATGGGAGTCTATGGGGATTTGCTTTGTTTTGCAGCCAGCCCCTAGTGGATGAAGAAAGAACTACAATTATTAAACTAAACGTCCGGTCTTCACATTTTTCCAGTGGAGTTTGCCACTTGGTTCGCACCTGCTGTCTTTAGCATCTTCAATGTCAGTAAATCACCCACAAAACTGTGGTTCAGCCCTGCCTGAAAAATTCTGGATTGCAAGGGCAATTTACTACAGCACACGCAAATTTGGATCTTAGTATCCGGCCCTTGTTTGAAAAATCATTTACTAATTAATGTATCTCCAGACAAGTAAACCGCACTGCCTAAATTAGCCTAAAGCTAGCTTTTTAAAATTTTGTTTTGTTAGTGTTGCTCATTATTGTAACTGCTAAACTTTTTTTTATTCTTTTAATTTTGACATGTCAAAATCATCACACACTAATGATGTAATGCAGTTTGCAATATTTATGAACTCATAAACCTCTTCACTTGAGTTAATACTCCCTGTAGTATCCGATGACATGGTTTAATCAGCATTGTTAAGGCTTTTTGATACACAGCAGCTACCATTGTTGGAATAGGAGCTTAAAAAATTGAGATACAAGAGTGGATTATTCATTCTAATTCAATACACAATTTCAACAATAGATAGGAGTAATTCTTACACAATGTCCCTTTAACTAAATAGCGTACTCCATGGAAACGTTTTTTGAACTAAAACAGCTACCGGAGCTAGTTTCCCTGAATGGTGTGCAGCTGAAGTTCCCTCCCATCCCAGTCTCACCAGATATTGTGAAATAAGACCATCTGTCCTCATGTCCAAAATGTAGTAAAATTGTGAAAAGACAAAGTTTTGGATTTTTGGATAGTCCTACATCACATAATGGTAACTCCAAGAAATGAGTACCAAATAACAGCATACAATTTTATAAACTTGTATTTTCTAATTCAACCTTTAATTGGTAAAGTCCAGCAAAACTTTACTTATGCAGAGTAGAAGTAGAAAAGACCCAGCCATCTCTAACCTAATGGCCATTTCTGTCCTGGTCAAGTGGGGCAGCTGCTGACATCAGTAAGACTATTTTATGAGCATCAGTACATCATGACAGGAATGGAAACATCATCAGCAGTGCAACAACAAATCAATCGCAGCGGAGAAGTGAGGAAGGAAAATGTTATTTTCAAGCCTTTATTGTAAAACTGATGCATATTTTCCCTTGGAACACATACATATTTCATGATCTGTCATGAGATTGCATTTCAGAGTGAGGTTGTTTGTTACTGACACAATGAGACTGTGTGTGGTGTGCTTTTTAGACAAGAGGAAATTTAATAGAGCACCAGATGGGATGTAGAAGCTGGCTGAAGTGCGTAAGATTGATGGCAGATAGCTGTTTACTCTGTGCAAATCTCTTAACATCCATTGGCATCAGGCTGCCAGGACACCGGTATCTGTGGACCTGAGTGTTACAAAGAGCTGTGATATGGCTTGACAGAGATGGGAAGTGAAAGCATTTTTATTCTAATTTAATAGCTCACCTTTCATTTTTAGTTTCCCTCCCTCTCCCACTCTGATGTCTTTGCCAGGCGCTGTCATATAAAGCTTACTTTTGTTACTCACTTTGTAATATAACTAATAGCCCATTAGCTGGGGATAAGTTTCCGCCTTTGGTCCTGATTTATACTCCATTAGTCAACAAAAACCTCTAGTTTTGTTATAGTCGTGTGATATGTGATAGCAAACCTCACAATACTACAAAAGCAATAGCAACTGTTAGCTAATGGTGCAAACTCAGAAGCCCACAGATTCAGATTAGTGGCTCACTGCTCATCTTAGTAAAGCCCGGCATACACTGGCCGATTTTTGGCCGTTTTTGAGCCGATTTTCCAGTCGTGACAATTTTGGCGACCGGGCCGACTCTTGGCCAAGTCGTGTGTTGTGCAGTATACGAGGGGGTCACGAGAGGCAATCGGTACCTCACGACGAGCTCCCGATCAGAAATTTTGGGTCGTAAGAAAATCAAACCTGTTTGATATTTTGGTCGTGGCTCGTGAGTGAATCGCATGTTGAAGCGGAGCCACGACCAGACTGAGAACTCTTTCCTCAGAGATTTTCACATTTTGCATGCGCAAAACAAAAACTGAAGTAAACCAAAGGCAGCGTGGCGACCCGGCGTGTCATTTGGACGGAGTTCTCGTTGGAGAACCGACAGACTGTGCAGCCCACGTTTGATCAGCCAATTCCTCGTTCACATACGTTGTCGCCTTTTTTCTTATGTAAATTCTTCTCAAAGAAGAGCACAAATCGCCAAGGCAGCACATTTTTTTCGTGATAGCATACTGTTGCTGTTGTTGTTGTCGTCGTCTTCTTACAGTACTAGCCTTCCTCTACTGCGTTGCATGTCAGGATTATTCAAGACCCCGACCTGTCTTTGAGGATGTACAGTGTGAGTAGTCAGCTCGCATCTGAGCATCGGTTCGTACAGTATGAGGACAGACATCGCAAGCTGTGAACTTTTGAACTCTGCGACTGATTTGCAATTTGAGTTTGGGCTGCGAGCAATGATTGAAAATATTGCACAGTGCATCCCAGGCTTAATGGACAGCATTTCTCCCGGTGCCCTTTTTCATTAGGCGCATTTGGACAGAGAGATTATAGGGTCAGTTCCAAAAACTACTCATCTAGAGTTTAGTTATCAGAACTACCCATCCCCATCAGTTTGCGTGAGGGAGGACCTTGATAGGGACCATGTTTGACGCAATTATCTGTGACAGTGACAAATTTATGCCCCAGCAGATCTGATAGAAAGCTGAGGTTTCTCATCTCTTTTATTCAAAGCTATTATAAAAGCTAGCTTACCAGCTTTTGATCATCACGGTCATTTGTATCACAAAACGGAACAGCCTCCCGTTGGAAAGCTGCCCTATTAACGTCTTGTTTACCTTTAGTTGAAGTATGCCTGGTAGTGTTGTAGTACTCGAGATCGGTCTTGGTCTCGAGACCGGTCTGAGACCATTTTTTTAGGTTCTCGGTCTCGTTTGGTTCGACAGCATTTTGTCTCGGCTTGTCTGGTCTCGGACAGGTCGGTCTCGGAATTTTTGAACGAGACCGGTCGAGACCACTGCTGATCGGCTTTTTGTCCATAACTTAGCTGCTGATAAGAGCGGAAAAGGAGCCTCTTAAAAACAGCGAATGACAACTTAAAAGCATCGGTAGTGTTACGTCTCCCTGCAGCTGCACTGTGACCAAGCACCTCCTGCGCACACCTGCAGAGATGCGCGAGCCGACAGGAGGAGAGCGGCTGTGTGAACTTGTAAGCATGAATGTAGCTACCATTGCCATACCATAGCATACCGAGGTCTGGACCAGGACCTCATTATTTATAATAAAATTAACCAAAAAACCATGAAGCTCAAAAGCATTTACCCGAAAAGATGATTTCTGTGCGGATTGATACTGAAATAGTGATTCTTCCCCGACCAACCACCTGTATTATAGAACTGATTCTCAGCTAAATCTGATTTCAAATTTATTATCACCGATGAACACATGAAAACTAACTAAATCGTACAAATAGGTTTGAACTACTTCTTCCGCCTGCCAAGGCGCATGCACCGCATCATCAGCTGTTCAGTCACTGATCAGAGATCGATCATCCACACAGCAAATCCCCGTTATTTTTTCAGACTTCAGGTATGCAGAGTAATTATTTCACATCAGAGATCATTAAGAACATCTTACCTGCAACAGTGATGTTAGCAGGGTCATTATTGTCTCCAGGTTAATGTAGAGTTTATATTTACTGAACAAGCTCCCTGTTTGCGCATTTGTGATTGAGTCTACATGGTTCTCACCTCATGCAGCGTGCATGTTTACTTCAGGTTCGTTGTAAATCCTAATTTTGTTTGATTATAAACTTTTTTTTTTAGTAGTGATTATATCATTTCATGTTTAGGCAAACTGTCTCATTACTAAACACAATAGTTCTTTGTAAAACTTTTCAACATTGTGAGTATGATGATGATGATAATAATGATACTACAGAAATTTCAGATGATATGCAGAACTTATATAGGCCCACATATAGGAGTAGGCTACTTATACTGTTGTCATTAGTTCTAAAACAGACACTGAGATTAAAGACCAAATGACAGAAAATAAGAAGAGATTTCTCCCAACTTGGCAATAGTTAAAATTGATGTTTGCCAAAATTTATTAGTTTATAGTTTATTTAATTCATAGTGCTGCTTTTAAAACAACAGAACAACGATTAATTTTTGTTGTCATATTTGTTTAAAAGTTAACTTTAAAAAACCCTCACATTTTGATGTTTTGTTATGATTTTTCTTTGATATTTGTGTCCTTGGTCTCGGCTTGGTCTCGGTCCGTAAAGGTCTTGGTCTTGTCTCGGTCTCGGTCTGTGAAAGTCTTGGTCTTGTCTCGGTCTCGACCTCTAAATGTCTTGACCTTGTCTTGGTCTCGGTACTCCCTGGTCTCGGACATGTCTTGGTCTCGGTTGGTGCGGTCTTGACTACAACACTAATGCCTGGACACTTTAGTCCACCAAAGTGGCGCAGATTGTACTGACTCAATTTGCAACTGTATTTGGGTTTTCCATCTCTTTTATTCAAAGTTATTATAAAAGCTAACTTACCAGCTTTCCCTCCCTTTCCCTTGTTTATCTTTTGTTGAAGTACGCTCGGACACTTTAGTGGACGGTCCGTCCACTTCAGTGACCGGGCGGCAGTCACAGATTCTACTGCCACACTTTGCAGATGTATTTGGGTCATTAAATTAGTATGAAAATACTTCTTTTTGGACATTTCAGAATAGGCTAGTCATCGATTTGGGATGTGTACCATTATGATGCATCGACTTAATAATGAATTGGTACACTCCTATTGAAATGGTTCTCGTTATTACAATCTCGGTAAACAGGTAAACAGCTGTGGGAATTTTTAAATATGGTAGCGCTGAAAGAAGCGGAGATCATGCAAGGGGCGGGGCTTGTCAGTTCTACCAATCACCAAATATCTGCGTATTTCAGTTCCTATGGAACCCTGAAAAGACCCTGCCTCGGAGTAGGAGCTAAAAAGATTATAGGAACTGAGGTCCGAGGTCCCTAGTTCCTATATGTCCGAATGCGCAAAAAAATGGCCTGGTTCCCAAAAAGGTTATAGGAACTCCAAAAGGTTACAGTTCGAAAGCGCATAAAGATGTCTATTCATTTTATCTCCTCACGCTAGCTCCCATGTGGATCCACATCTCTTAACGTTAACTTGTCCTACAGTATGGGCTCCGTCCTGCTACGTCATTCCTGATTTATCAAGGTGTACAAAACCATTTTTAGTATCATGCATGAATTGAAGATTTTTTCCCCTTAAAAAATAGTTCTCCGTAGATGTTTCCTTTAAGGATTTGCTGCTGCTGTCTGAGATACAACACAGTGCAGTGAAGTGCTTTGTAGAGTCCCAGTTGCAGCAGCATTTTGTTTTTCATCTGCAGAATTCTGTGTACATTACCTCCACAGTATAACGTTGCATTCATATGTGGAAAGTGTCCCTAAAATCTCAACATCCCACTTGTGAAACGGCAGTTTAGTGTGGCTAGACAAGGATGGAAAAAACTGTCTTTCCAGGTTTTTCGCCATCTGTATGGATACAGTTTAAAACCTCAGATTGGTCACTAATCTGATTTTCCACAGCGTCTCTGCCTCAGTGATACCATTCTCTATCTTTAAAACCTGCTTGGAAAGCTTCATTGTTTGCTCCAATCAGGGCTCACACTCGGCCATCTTTTTTTTTCCTATCACTTCTTAAGAATCTAAAAAAATAAAACACACACACACACACACACACACACAGATTCCAACTCTGTTTTAGAGCATCCCAGAGACTGTCTTGTGATGTTTGACTGTTTTTTTTTTCTTCTCACATTTGTACCAAAATATGTTCACAGGGGATGAGGTCTTGTGACTGCTGACGGAAAGCCATGCGGGAAACACTTGTTGCTGTTCCTCTGACTTAAAATAGCTCTGATGCTTGTTTAGGCTTATTGTCTTGCTGTAAAAGAAATCCAATGCAACACCAAGAGGTTGAGGGAGGACAGGTTTTTGTGCATACTGCCACCGCAGGGCTGCATATTTAATCCTGGGAGCTTTCCACCTCCGATTAATCGTCTTCCAAACATTGTCTTACATTGACCTGCAGTCTTTTCCCCTCTCCTTTTCCTTTATTGGTTAAACAGAAGATATATGCTTTCATATTTTTATCTTTTGCCTTGTTTTATTTATTCTTTTTTTTTTTCATTTATTTGAAAAAAATAGTTTGGGATTTTCTTGTCACCTTTTGTTTGTTGTAAGAGGCAGGTATGTTTGGTTTTTGCTGAATACCTTTTCATCTTGACATTACTTAGCCATTGGCACCAATTAATATTCCAAATCAATTTTTTTTTTTTTTTTTGTGTTTACATGGAAATGATTCAGAATTAAACATATTTAAACATTATTTAAAGCCAGAGTAGGTAATCCTGTTCAGAGACATTTTTTGTTGTACTGGGTGAAATGGTCCTTCCATCCTGACAGGAGTCCATATACATCATGTATTTATAAAACAGAAGGGGAAAAAAGTGAGACCTCTGTGGGAGCAGCAGGCCATTCTCATCGTAGAAAGAACGAATCAATGCCTTTATGTCTCGTCTCTGTCCCTCCCTCTCCCCTGTCCCCACATGAACCCCTCTGTGCGCCGCTCACTGTTAACAAATATGGCTAACGGACTGCTAACTGCTGCTGCACAAATCAAAACAGAAAAACAGATAATGCCTGCCGCACATGAGAGCTTTCTACTGAGCTAAAAGTCATTCGAGGCCGTTTGTTTAGCAGATAGTCGTCGTGTGCGCCTGATTTTTGGTGCATTTTCTGCCTCACGAGGCCTTGAGGGGAAAATCAAACCTTCAATATTTTTTGCCTCGCGAGGCAAAAAACTCACCGTGTGCGCTCAACTTGAGCTGTGTGCTGAGGGCAGAAGATCTAGCAACCAATCAAAACGCGACCGCAGATCACATGGTTTCGAGGTGGCAGCCCTCTGTCATCATGTTAGAAGGCTTGATTGATATTTTGTAAAAAGATCCAAAGACCAAAGGCAGAAAAGTTTTGAGGATCTTTTTGTTATTATGCTATTGTATTTTTCTTTTTTAAATTTTGTCTTTTTATTAAAGGGATATTGTGTAAGTTCTCCTGTTATCTATTCACAAAAATTGATTATTTCGTTCGAAAGTGTTTTTCCATTAATCAGTAATCACTCCCATCAACAAATTGAAGCGCTGTAAGCTCTGAATTTGCCGTTCGTATCATATATTTACATCGAACGGGTCAGCTCGTGGTGGCTACCATGTCATGTTGCCATGCTTTTACGTTCAGTAGAAGCGTGACTGCAGGAAACCACAGAAACTCACCGGAGACACCGGAGCTGCCAGCTCAGTTCGAGGTAACGTTTTTGAAAAGTCACTGCGGTGCAGTGAGGAGGAACCGAGCGTTACACTGATGCTGGGTTCACGTGCAGTCGGGCAGACGGCCGTCTGTAAACCAGATGTCATTTTAATCACAGAAGCCGAGAGAAAGAAGGTAAAACATGGGTCAGGGAAAACAATACGACATCGCCATGACAACACATCAGATGTGGACTGAAGTCACTGTAACTGACAGACCCCGTCTTCACATAGAGCCTCATTTATGCCTTTACATGCAGCGGCTGCCCGGTTTCTGACGAACGCAGCATGAAAAGTACTAGCGAGTTGCTTGAGATATAAAATTGTTACACAATGTCCCTCTAAGTAAATCGTACGCAACAAACTGTACTATCGTATAATCATACCAGTTGGTGGTGTTAATGCACCTTTGAGTTCGCCAACCGCCATTAAACTCGAAAGAAGAAGTCATGTTAGAAAAATGAATGAAACTTAGACAGAGATGATATTTGGATGGATGTTTTTGAAGTCCGAGGAAATATCATATAAGCAGGTATAGTCTGGCCGTATTTCCACTAATTTAACCTCTAAAGTGTAATGGACTACGTCGCCGCAAGTTGCCATCTTGAAATCATGTGATCTGCGGACGCATTTTGATTGGTCACTAGATCCTCTGCCCTCAGCACAACTCAAGTTGAGCGCACAGGGCGACGATCTGCTGAGCAAACGGCCTCGAACAACTTTTAGCTCAGCAGAAAGCTCTCGTGTGCGGCAGGCGTAAGGATCAAGTCTCAGAGGCGTTGACGTTTGCAGTGTGGACTTTTTACACCGCAGAAAGAGTTGGAAGTGAGTGAATTAAAGCTTTCAGAAATGTGGTTCATCAGCTGTTTACTGGCAAGCTGGCAGGCTGTCCACTCAGCTTTATCGCTTATCTTTGACAATCTGCAGTAAAACATCAGTGCACATGTCCCTGCGTTCTGGAGGCATGGTTTCGTGCGGGTGTATTCTTTCAAAATGCAGTTTGCTCGAAATGTTTTCCCAAGTTTGCCAACTCTAGCTTTAAATCCGCTTTTGATCTGGGGGTTGGGAAGGGTTCTGATTGGAGGCAGGGGGCAGATGTGACATAATTACGTCCGTTTACTAGGGGTCCAACGATATAAAAACTTCATGGTTTCGTTTGATACTTTAGTCTCACGATTCAATACTTTTTCGATATAAGAAAAAACTACCATCATTGGCATGAAAACCACAGTAGTTCTAAACAAGTTGATAAAATAAATTAAAAGCTCTGTATTGTTCGATATTCGATACATAGTGCTCATTGTTCAATACACACCTGTGCAGTTCAGCTTGATACAAATACATGTTTTGTTGCACCCCTACTGTTTATGTCTACCAGGAAGTAAACAAGACCCTGGCTCGATGCCACTGTTGCCAACTTAGCCACTTTGTCGCAATATTTAGCGACTTTTCTGACCCCTCTAGCGACTTATTTTCAAAAAAGCAACTAGCGACAAATCTAGTGACTTTTTCTGGTGTTCATGGAGACAGATAAAGTTTATATTGCTCTCCGTCTGTTCATCGGGTGCTGCCTGCTGTGGGCCCCTCCCTCCCTGTTTCCCGGCACTCACTGTTCACACTGTCCTCTTGCAGGCAGCACCCCTTCTGAGCTGCTGTGAGATGACCACGCCTCCTCATCCATATTATTTCCCATGATGCCCTGTGGCACAACTGGGTCTTTTTAGAACCATGACTCAAATGTGTATGTCACCCCTTCAGCACCCTTGTAAATTAGCGTTACAGCATGTCAAATAAAATGAATGTGAGATGTTAATAATTGTTATTGTGCATGAGTGAAATTAATTACACTGTGCCTGATGTCATTTTGCGTCTTCTGTCGACTGTCGGGCCACTGTAGTGAATTCTCACCCTGAGGAGTTGGCAACAGTGCTGCATGCATCACCAATCACCATTACAAGAGAATGACTGGAATTATTTAGAGCAGAATCGAATTATTTTTTTCTGAATTAGGAAATTAGGGGTCATTTTTAATCTTCCTAGAGCGGAATCATCTTTTATTCAGAATTAAAACTGTCATGTAACCATGGTCATTGTATGTTAATTTTCTTTTCTTACATACAGAAAATTGTCTTTGAAAAGTCACCCCCAAAAGTGCAGCAATGACACTGCATTGCTTTTTAACTTCCAACTGAACAAAGGAACTGATAGTCAAACTTCAAAGATCTCAGCGTTTCATCTTCTCGTCTCCTACTCACTTTTTGACATTTTAACAATTGGAGGCGTAAACTAGATAATTATGCTTTAATAAACAACACACGCCAAAATACAGCACACTTTCAGGCAATCGAGAATGTCACCGAGCTTGAAAGTTGAACTTTTAAACATGGTAAGTTTTTTCATTTATAGTGAATGTGCACAAAAACATTAGGATGCTAGGGCAACTGAAGTTGAGAAATTTTATTTGCTCTCTTACGTTCATTAATGTAAATGAAACAAACTGGATTCAGAAAATAATTGTACAAAATTAAACCTCAGAATCTGCCAACTAGTTTTATGATATAAACTTAGTTTGAGATGCTGTCTTCCTTTATTATACACCTCACATTTAATTTAAATCATATGTATAAGGCACTCAGATGGTGATTCAAGCATACTGTATTAGATGCATTTTTCATCCCAGCCAATCAGTGCAGTGCTTGGTTGGATATGATGGCGTGCTGTCCTGTATAAAGATCACTACTTTCTTAAATGCTGCAGATCCCTTTCCTGGAATACCAACAGAAAAAAACTATTTTTTAGACAATAACAATCTGGGTATGAACTGATTACAAGTCTGTCTGTAACATGTGAAGGTCAAACTCGATCATCTTAAATGATGGTACCACACAGTACCTGGAATCCTGGTAACATTCCTCTATGCTGCCGACTTGAAATGGAGGTCTGTGACTGATAGGATGAGAAGATGATGATGTCAAATTTCCGTATGCTTTCTTTTAGACAGATATTCTGACATCTTCAGTAAGAGGTAAAATGAAGAATGAGGTAGTTGGAGGCAAATATTGGTGAAGGGAATTTTTAATATTGTGATCACAGGGTCATGCATACTTGAACGTTAAAGATGTCGGACAAAGAAACAACAAAGTCAGACTGTTTATGAAGAAGAATACGTGCAGTCTCATGTTTGTCTTGTTGGGCCCCTTCACAACATATGGATGCTATCAGGTTGTGTCAGACTCTTTGGCTCCTGGCTGACATATAGCTGAATACCTGTAGGTTGAGTAAATATCTAAAACATTTGTCATATCTGGCTTCTCAAATATTCTCCTTTCATTGTGATCCATCCGTCTGGTCCTTCAAGAGTCATTCACATTTCATCTGAGTGATGCTTATTTTTACCTTTTACAGTCGGACGCACCTGTTGGGTTGCAAGTCTGAAATATAGTCACTCTGAAGGATAATGAGCTCTTTATTCCTAACCTTTGTCAAGTATTGTGCTGTTTATTTTCAGCTCTTTTTGTCCATATGCTTCGGTGTTACTTTTTAACAATCCTGGAAGACCCACTACGTTACTTTCTGACCTTAAAGGAGCTGTATCACGCTTTTCAAACATTCCAAAAGTCAAATACAGGCATTTATAAGCTAAATATGTTCCCCTTGCCACTACTGATAACTAATTTAGTGTTAAATATTAGTTTTTAATTTCCAGCACAGAAGTACAACGGTGGACTGCACTGATCCACCGAAGCTCTCGATCAATCTCAACATGTTTTACGCACATTTCATGTGCGTAAAACCCCTGAACCGACACAGATTCTGAAGGGTAACAGATTTGGTTTTAACACCGGCTTCGTTACTCAGGACAGCTATTTTTAAACATTGATGGATGATCTGACTCCAATCGATGGAATAAAATGGACCAACCAGTTATGGAGCTGTATGTGCTTGACTCAGAGTCTGATATGGAGTTTGAAGTACACGCAGTACCACTGATATCCTTACAAGGAAGTAAATTAGCAAACAAATCATAGGGTAACCGTTAGCATTGAGCTGGGAGACATTTTCACTCACCGGTATTGTTGTCTGTCCATGAGGCGTTTTTATGGTGGAAACTGCGTCCGGTTTCAGAAGTAATCCCCAAGAAAAAAAAACACTTTACTGCATGAGATTCATAAAGTTGTGATTAGTGAAGTTCACAAACAAAGTTGTGGGGTTTTTTTTTATATGCCCCCGAAGAAAAAAATCTAACCAGTTCTGGCAAGTTGATTCATTGTCCAGTAGAACGAATAAAATAGGGATGACTTTTTATTAGGAAATAACACAGTAACATGCTTGAAAGCTCTTAAAAGTGTATTTTTTATGATACAGCTCCTTTAAAGGGACTAAAGGCACTAAACATACATGTCCATTTTTTTAATGCTAATGGGCAATGAAGCGCTAAATACCAAAAAGAACGAGCCCACCCACGTCTCTCTCCGTTGGCTTGAACAGGTTTTGTGCTGCAAAATGCGCTGCAATTTCCCGCGCTGCCCTGCGGATGTGACGTCAAATGACGCTGCATCCGCATCCCCGACAGTTTTGATACAGGAATAATACGGTCGCGGTAAATTCAAACACTGTTAGCGATAGTTATGGATTCTTCTGCCGTCAGCAAATGATCCAGATCAACTGAAAGACACTAAAAAGTGGAACTACGAAGAAAAAGCGTAGTAAACATTATAGCTTCAGTTTGTGCACGCTCTCGTGACAGCTTGGCTCGTGGCTGCAGTTACCTGAAGCGCCAGTGGCAGCAGTTTCATTTCTTAATCTTGCCTCAAGTCCCTTTAAAAGTCCAGGCGTTCCAGGCCCATTTGATGGCTCTGTGACATTTATTATGTTCATTTCAGAAGCCGTTGTTGCCCAGCAGCGTCCTGAAGCTGAGAAACTGCACCGTTCAACTTTTTCTTCTGGGACGTCGCATAACCTTGCAGTCGAGCTTTACACTGCACGTCACACATTAGCAAATGGATGTAAACACATCGGCCATTTTGAAGGGCTGGCTCAACAAAGAAATGCAGAAGACATCATCAGAGGAAGAGATGAAAAGAAAGATACAGAACAAGATATAAGAAGAGAGTCAAGATAAGATTGACTTTTACTAGCTGGACAGAGCTCACAGTACAGGTAGGACACAAGCTGGATCAGCCTCCATAGGATACGCATCGCCGAGAAAATCTGCAGAAGTTCTGTAGTGTGTCTACAATAAATATATATCTATAAAAGATATCCAGAGCCCCTAAACACTATTATTCATACTGTCAACAATTTCTCAGGAATGGTAGTGTGTAACTGTGGGGTAAATTGTGATAGATAGCTTACCCTTTAGGTGATCTTTGGAAGTTTTCTAGACATTCAAGTCTCATCCAGGTTTACAGTGCAGCTACAACATGTAGTGTTTATTCTGAGACTCTATACAGTAAATCCCCAATAAGAGATCCATGATCATTAATGACATTTTCAAAAAATTAACAAATTGCTATCACTAGCATATTGCTAATAGACCTTTATTTTGACTTGGAAGTTGCACTACAAAGGAAACTAGACCATCTCTGCAATACTGTTGGTGTGGGGTAAAAATATTGCTAACAGCATTATATATTGACCAGATGAGTAGTAAAATATCGGTAAATTGGATACCGACTAAATTTCCAATGTCCCTACTATTTATTGGACAATTTTATCTGAGAATCTGCAAAAGTATATATGCACCCTTTTGTAAACACTGCTAATCACTTTTGGCCAGACACTCCTCATTAAACAGATACACATCACCTGTAAGTGATTCATTTCAATAAATGCTCAATTTTTGATTATTTGGATTTGGAAAATCCAAATAATTTGGGTGTAGAGGTAATTCTCATTAAAAAAAAAAGGACTCTCTTATTTCATAATCATCCATTTTAATCATCTGCATTTATCAGACACAATGTGGATCCGCTCTGCATGACGGATGCATTTGTCTGATACAGTTTTACTTAACATTCAAACTCAAATCACGAGTTAACCTAACCTTAAATCACCCAATAACAAGAATAGCATTAAAACACCAAGCACTTCATTTTTATACTAAAACTACAATATAAAAACCAACTTCATTAAAGATGAAAAGAAACTGCTTTTATGACGTCCTCAATTAAAACTGTCCTCAGAGAAAATGTGCCATCATCTCTTTGTAGTTGGATGAAAACATTACACTGTGATGTTCGAGGAACAAAGGCAAAGCTGCTGGAATATGCTTAATTGTGTGCAACAATGATCCACACTGGAAGCGATTTGTGCACTCAACTGGACCCATAAACTTGAAAGTTAAGTCGTGCCCTCTGTTGAGTTGACATAATGACCAGCCTTGTACTCATAAACACCTTCCTCCAGGCCTTGCTGGAGATGAATCCACACTCACAAAGCCAAGCCTGTATTGGGGTTTCATGCACTCTGAAATATATAAAAAAGAAAACTATAGAATACTGTGTTGAAAGAAGGTTTTGTGTAATTGCTGCATGACCTAGGGATCGATAAAGTGTACTGTGGTCTCATGAAAGCTTTTAAGGAAATCATACTCACTAGTCCAATTTACTGCTTCTTACAAAGCAAACGGCAAAGGAGGCAGCCAATGTCAGAAGCGAAATAATGAGAAAGACTTTAAGGCAATGTCAACTAAATGTGATTCTTCCTGTAGATACATCATGGTACACTGATTAAACAGAGTACATTTAACATGGCAGCACTGTGTTTGCTTTTATGGCAGCTGTGATGCATGTTAATGATTTTATAGAGCTTTGAGAAATATCTGTGTGTCGCTGATTTTAGTGCATTTTCCTGTTCTTTCTTTTCTTGATGACTGAAATTCTCTGGAAATACTTTGAGGAATACAATATATCGAGGGCTGAAAGAGGGTGCAGAAAAGATGCAGAGGATGAAAGCAGTAGTTGTGCTATTGGAGATTTTGGGGTCCCGACCCTTAAAACTGTGTCTCGGACAGATTCCAGGAGCAAAGTGTCGGAATTTTATTCTTTTATCAGTTATCTTTATTAATTTCTGAATTATGTTCAAAAGGTGGGATGCTCATTACAACATTTTTTACAGGTAGGAGTGATTTTACTCTATGACTAACCTCTGTTTTGCTCGTGTGGCAAGGTACACAAAGGGCCTGGGCAGGATTCGATCCCACACACTCCTGGGGGAGAGTTACCAAGTAGCCAGGGCGTGTGATCAATCGGAGGCATAGTGACAGGACCCCACAGTCACACTCAAGAACATTCCAGCATGGCTTTTAGCGAACACTCAGTGACGTTGTTGACATCTTTTGTGAGTTTGTATGATACACAGTCACTAAATTTACTTGCTATTTGATACAATAACAATTTGTCTACAGTAGTAATACTTGAAGAAGATAATGTATTTATTTCTAATCATTGTAGTTTTTTAGACCGACTTTTACACCTCAGATCAATCAAATTTTATTTATATAGCACTTTTCATACCAACCGATAAGCGCAAAGTCCTTCACATAATAAAACAAACAACAAACAACAGGAGTCAAAGTTTGAAAATAAGCCAAAGGTGCAAGACATGTTGAGCTTCTTAGTTGTGAAAAGTAGTTTCTCTGGTGTGAAACTGGTAGAAGAGGGTCTGAGGCACTCAGGAAGATGATTAAAAAGCCTTTAGTAATATAAAAACATGGCAACGCGTTTCGGCCTGAAGGTCCTTCGTCATTTTTCCCTGACAAGGGTCCTTCAGGCCAAAACACGTCGGCATTTTAAAATGATATTAGCCATGTATTGATAAAAGCTCTTTAATTATCATCTTCCTGAATGCCTCAGACCTTCTACCAATTTCAAAAGAAGCCTTTACATATACTCTACAGGGGTCTGCAACCTGCGGCTCCAGAGACGCAAGCGGCTCTTTGGGCCTTCTATTATAGCTCTCAATAGTTTGAACTAATAATAACAAAGAACCAACTGCTATTTTCAAAATACTGGTAATAACATTTATAGGTTTTAGCAGATTTTTCATGGAATAATTGTGAATTTCCAAAACATGATGACACTAAAAGTACCAAGGTAATAATATATTTTCTTTAAATCAGTTTCTTTTGTCATTATCTTGGAAATTAGGGCTTTCCCCCCCCATAATTTACCACAAATACCTGCCTTTTCATATAACCTTTTCATAGTTAAATCACATAGAAGACAAGTTGTCATCTTTTTGCAATTGTTTTAAAATTGCAAAACCTTTAAGTAGAATTTAAACTGATTCCTCTAAAAGGACAGCAAATTTTTTGATAGTATTTATCACATATTATAATTTGCCCTTTTTTAAAAAAAAAAAAGGCAATGGAACAGCTGCGGCTTGAAACAACTTTTATTTAGCTGGCTGAGGTGAAAAATGGCTCTTTGCACAAACTGAAGCTATAACATTGTTTACTACGCTGACAAAGTCTTTTTCTTCGTAGTTACACTTTTTAGTGTCTTTCATTTGATCTGGATCGTTTGCTAACGGCAGAAGAATCCATAACTATCCCTTGCAGTGTTTGAATCCACCGCGACCGTCTCCTTCCTGTGTCAAAACTATCGGGACGCGTATGCAGCGTCATTTGACGTCACATCCGCAGGACAGCGCGGGAAATTCTGCCACCGAATCGCAGCGCTTTATGCAGCACACAGCCTGTTATAGGGAACGGAGAGACACGTGGGTGGCCTCGTTCTTTTTGTTTTTTAACGCTTCATTTGCCATTAGTATTAAAAAACTGGTCATGCTTGTCTATTCTTTCGCAATTCCTGCCTCTAGTCCAATCTCTCAATTTTGGTCCTCAGGACCCACTGCTCTGCATATCTTCGATCTATTCCTACTCCAACACACTTGATTCAGATGAATGAACTCCCTCACCAAGTTCTTTGCAGTGTTTTAGCGAGCCATTCATTTGATCTAGGTGTGTGAAAGCAGGGTTGCCTAGAAGACATGCAGGGCAGTGGATCCTGAGGATTGGAATTGAGAAACACCGCTCTATCCCCTGTAATCCTAAAGTAACTTTCATTAAATCTTTCATTAACCATTAGCTTTATAATGCATCTGTTCAATATGATTCTCAAATGAGATGACCAAAGACCACTGAAAACTGTTACTACGAAGAAAAAGGTTAGAATACAACATTATAGCTTCAGTTTGTGCACACTCCCGTGACGGCTTGGCTTGTGGCTGCAGTTACCTGAAGCGCCAGTGGCGGCAGTCACGAGTTTCTTTTCTTAATCTTGCCTCAAGTCCCTTTAAAACCATGACTGATTATTGCATTTTGAAAAACTCCCAGTGATGCTGCTCATTGGCTGGAAAAGCAGCAGCAGCCCCAGTTTACAATGTTTAATTTATAAAAAAACATTGTGGAAGGCAACAAAGGAACCCACATGGACAGTTCTCTTGAGATTTCTCCCCCTTTAGATCCATTTTGGAAATTTTTAAAGATGCTGGGGGGCATTTTCATAATATCGCAATATAAGTGATTACCATGATCATTTTGGTCACAATAATCGTGATATGAAATTTTCATATCTTTACATCCCTAACTGGAATGACACTTCTAACGACACAGAAATACTTATTTTGTTTTGTTGTATTGTTCTATTGCTAAATTACTTAAAGTTAAGTTTAAGTTTTAAGTTTATTTGTTTATATAGCCCTTTACAGTACCCATTGGATACACAAAGTGCTTTACAGCAGGGGTAACAGAAAAAGAGACAATGTAAAACATCATAAAAATGCAAAGTTAAATACTGGGAAAATTTAAGAACAAAGAAGATCAAGAGCTATGAAAACAACCAACAGAGAATCAGAACAGGCTACTCGGGGAGCGCAGGGTGTACCTAAAAGAGAGTAAAATCTTTAGTAAATAAACTAGTTAGAATTAAAATTATTAAAAGCTAGACGAAAAAAATAGGTCTTTAGCCTCGATTTAAAAGATCCCAGCTCAGTCGTGAGACGAATGTCGGGAGGCAGCGAGTTCCATAATCTCGGGCCAGCAGCCGAGAACGAGCGGTCGCCCCACTGTTTTAATTTAGTTCTTGGGACTTCTAAGAGAAGTTGCCCAACAGAACGAAGGGCCCTGCTGGGGTCCCGGCGGACTAGCAGGTCAGCCAGATAAGGGGGGCCAGGCCGTTGAGGGCTTTGAAAACAAACAAAAGTAATTTAAAATCAATTCGGAAGCGGACGGGGAGCCAGTGCAGGGAAGACAGGACGGGAGTTATATGTTCCCGCCTGGACGTGCCCACCAAAGATCGAGCAGCAGCGTTCTGGACGAGTTGCAGGCGGGCGATGGAAGCCTGGTTCAGACCAACGAAAAGGCCGTTACAGTAGTCCAGCCTGGAACTGATGAAGGCGTGAACAGCCTTCTCCAGGTCCCCACGGTTAAGAAAAGGTTTTACCTTTGAGAGGAGACGGAGGTGGAAGAAGCTGGTTCTGACGATGGCGCTGATCTGTTTTTCGAACTTGAGGCCACTGTCTAACAGAACTCCAAGATTTTTTACGCAGGACTTGGGGGAGGGAATAGAGGTGTTGCAGTCTGGGAAGGAACTAAGCATGAGTGGAGTGCCAAACAAAATAAAATCAGTCTTGGAGTCATTAAGATGTAAGAAATTCTGTGCGAGCCATGACTTCACGTCGTTTAGACAGTCTAAAAGCTTTGTGAATGACGGAGTGTGATTTCTGGTCAGGTGCAGCGGAAGATAGATTTGAATGTCGTCGGCGTAGAAATGGAAAGATAGGTTGTGCTTGTCAATGATAGAACCAAGGGGCAGCAGATACAGCAGAAAAAGGAGAGGACCGAGAACTGAGCCTTGTGGCACCCCGTGGGTGAGTGGAACACGTGAGGAGGAGGAATCACCGGAAACAACGGAGAAGCTCCTGTCAGATAGATAGCTTTTGAACCATTTGAGTGCTGTTCCACGGATACCAATTAAGTGCTCCAGGCGGGAAATAAGGACAGCATGGTCGACCGTATCAAAGGCAGCAGAGAGGTCTAAGAGGACTAGCAGGGTGGGATTGCCAGCATCTACAGATAGAGTGATGTCATTATGAATTTTTAGCAGGGCAGTCTCAGTACTATGGCGAGCCCTAAAACCAGACTGGAACTTGTTCAGAAGGGCATTTTGATCTAGAAAAGGCTGTAATTGTTTAAGAACAAGCTTTTCTAGCACCTTTGAAAGAAAGGGAACAGTTGCATGCTAACATGCAATTGTTAGCATGTTGCTTATGGAATTATATTTGTGCCTTATTTTTGAGCAAATAAAGCTGTATTTTGAGCGCAGAAAGATGATTTTTGCAGGAACACGAGTTAAACTTTGAGCAGAAAATATTTTCACGCAAAGGATCATTTAAATTGACAAAACAAAAACAAATCCCATGCACACAAAATTGATTTCTGTATGCTCCTGTGCAGACCCACGGCGATAAAAAACAGAAAACTGATAATAGTTTTATTAATCTGCTCCATCAATGTTTCCTCCTCTCCACGGGTACATCATCTGCGCTTAGTTCTCTCAATGCGCTCGCTCAACTTAATGCAGCGTTACACTTGTGCCACAATTCCAACCAATCACAAGCCTTGGATAAAGTCACCTGATTGGCTGCTTCATAGGCTCCCGGACTAACCGGCAACACTGTAAAAAGTAAGACCCAGTACCAATAGATGGTGAATCTTGAAGAGACTGGGTCTATTAATCTGTCAATGCTTTATTCGGGTTCCAATCGCTTGGGAATTTATATAAAAATACTCATTTTATCACAGAGGATAGTTCCAAGATATTAACCACAAAGGAAACACTAAACAGAAGGTTGACAACGTATCTTTTATTGTACACCGAGCCAGAGACAAGACAGCTCCAGGCAGCGTTTCCCTCAGCTGCAGTACACATCCACAGCCAGCAGATGGAGCGCATACTGACTGTCTCAAAAGTCTTCATGACAATCTCTTGGCAGCTGTGTCAAAATGTCTAGTGTCTCATGAGGCCTCATGAGGATATGATAACGTTTCTTTTTCCAATTTAAAAGATTTTTTAATTTGTTTATTATGTGATAATTTATAATACATTCAAATAGGTTTATGTAAGCATCTATAGTATGTTAGTTGATCTGTAATTTTCTTTTTTTAAAAATCATATATCCTGCAAGTGATGAGGAGGTAACATCCGTTAATTATTTTTTTCACATCACATAATTTATGCCAGGTGTTTATCATAGTTTGCATAAATTTTAAAAAAGGCAAGCTGTATACATGTAACAAAACAGAAAATCGAGTTTTCAAAGAACTTCTCTGGAGTGGGTCAGTCTTGACAGTTTGGAGAGGGACGTTGCAGCTGAAGCACTTAATATCACTGTGACATATCAGGTAAACCAACAGCTGTCTGCAGCAGCTAATGCTGGTTATAACAAAATATACCAACAGGAGGGATATGAACAAAGCTAACAAAAGGAAAGAAAGGACAAAATAGAATTTGTTTGTAAAAAATTATGCTTTTAACTCCGTTGACTATTTGCAGTGTGTGTAAACCTTACAGTAGTGATCATCATAGTATCTTAACTGTAGTATCCACATGATTTACTTCAGCACAATAGCTATAATTGATAAAAAAAAAAAAGCTTTTAATGATAGATGCACTGGAAGACTTGATTTTGTGCACTGTGTAACACTGGTATCACACCACTGGACCAGTTCTAGGTTCTAAGGAGAGGGAAGCAGTAATGATAACAACAGAGACCGTTTATTTATATAAAAAGGCCGGCACTTTACTAAATAGAAAACACATATAAAAAACAGTACACAAAAATCTTAAATACCCTGCAGGTTCTCAATAAAAAGGTAAGTAAAACAAAATAAAGAATATATATATATATATATATATATATATATATATATATATATATATATATCACCCTCTCTCTTTAGTTCTTCAATTCAACTAATTTAGCTCACTAAAGCTAATCTAAATTAGAATAAACTAGTCCTTTTATCCTGAATTATTTTAGTTGAGCTAATTTAAGTTAGTTGGACTAGTTTCTTTATCCTAGGTTGCACCTATTTAAGTTTCCTACTTTTTTTTCTGAGTTAACTCTCTTTTCTTTCTTTAACAGGTAAGAGTTTCATTCAATTACCCAACAATCAAAACAGACTACAATCATTCACATTCAAAATTATAAACTCAATAATTAAAAAAAATACAATATTTTAAATATGAGATCACGTCCAATGTGAATTTAAATGTTCAAGTCCAATGAAAAGTTTCAGTTCGATCCAGTTAGAAAAAAAAAAAAAATTCAGTTTTCAGTTCCGTTCCATTCAGTCCAGTTCAGTTCAGTTCAGTTCAGTTCAGTTCAGTTCAATGCAGTTCCTGATACTCCTACCGCTCTGGCAGCGAGTTATACAGGAGATTCCTCACTGACGTGATGCAGAAGGTGAATCGAAGATCTGGGTCTGGCTCGCCATCCTGGATCCAAATCCTGTCTGTGTGTGTGCACGCCCGCACACGGCAGTTCAACCGTCCTTCCTCCAACGAACTTCCAAGTCAAGCATAAAAAAAAACCTGACCTGTGTAACAGGTCATAAAAACAATAAATCTCTTTTAAAATTCCTCAATTATACAAATAAATATTCCACATTCTGAGTTGTAACATTACTGCAACAGTGTTTTTTCTAACTCAGAATGACAGCGGAGCGGTTTCTTTTAACTAACGGCTCCGCAACGGCCATGGAGCGGCTCCGCTCAAGTAACGGCTCCACAACGGCTGCGGAGCAGCTTCTTTTAACCAACGGCTCCGTTTTCCACACCAGTTACTGCATATATTTTTCATCTACACAATATACAGTCACATTTATAACATTCAAAATATTCATGAACTCAAAATGTTTACTGATTAACAGTTCATGGTGGAGCATTTACTTGTAACAATGTAACATTGGCTCACTGCCAGAAAAAGAACAACTACAGCACATAAAAATGTAAGAAAATAAACACAAAACTCACCAAAACCGATGTGGTTTAACTCTCATAAAGTCCCTGTCAATTCCCGACCAGGTAAGTTATGTTTTTCCAAAAATAATATTCACTTTTCCAATCTTTTTCCTGTTTGTTAATGCTGCTCAGTTTCTTCGATCCGCTCTCTGTTTGTCTCTAAGGCCTTCTGACACACCACTCGCGTGCTGCGCTTAACGTCCCTAGTTTCTTAAAGGGGCAGCGACATCAATTTTATGTCAGCATGGTTTTACTCTTCAACACAGAATGATTGCTGTATTAAAGTTTGTAATCATCTCTGATTAACTAATTTGCACTACATGAATCACTTTCAACTTATTTTACCCTTGTAATGTAATATATGTAATATATATACTTTTTAACCTGGGTTACATCCGTTAATTATTTTTTCACATCACATAATTTATGCCAGGTGTTTATCATAGTTTGCATAAATTTTAAAAAAGGCAAGCTGTATTCATGTAACAAAACAGAAAATCGAGTTTTCAAAGAACTTCTCTTGACAGTTTGGAGAGGGACGTTGCAGCTGAAGCACTTAATATCACTGTGACATATCAGGTAAACCAACAGCTCTCTGCAGCAGCTAATGCTGGTTATAACAGAGTGCTACATAAAATATACCAACAGGAGGGATTTGAAAAAAGCTAACAAAAGGAAAGAAAGGACAAAATAGAATTTGTTTATAAAAAATTATGCTTTTAACTCGTTGACTATTTGCAGTGTGTGTAA
>JALJCO010012691.1:0-34552 GCA_023101725.1 Atherinomorus stipes
GCGCAGAGGAGGTTTTTTCCTCCCTGTTAAAAGGGTGTTTTCCTTCCCACTGTCGCCCCCTCCGTGCTTGCTCAGGATGGGGGATTGGACCGGGTCAAGTCAAGATTCCATCCAATCTGTTGGTTTCCTTAACGAGGCTGTTATGAATCTGACCTGAACTTTTCTGTCTGTTTAAGCGCCCTGAGGTGATGATGTCATGAATGGACGCTATACAAATAAAGTTGAATTGAATTGAACTTAACCCTCCTTGCCTCCAGTGGGGGCCACACTGGTGTATGAATGTGTGTGAATGTTTCCGGTGGTGGTGGGAGGAGCCGTAGGCGCAAAATGGCAGCCATGCTTCCGTCAGTCTGCCCCAGGGAAGCTGTGGCTCCATACGTAGCTCACCGTCACCACGTATGAATGAGGCTACATACGTAGCTCACCGTCACCACGTATGAATGAGGCTACATACGTAGCTCACCGTCACCACGTATGAATGAGGCTACATACGTAGCTTACCGTCACCACGTATGAATGAGGCTACATACGTAGCTCACCGTCACCACGTATGAATGAGGCTACTTACGTAGCTTACCGTCACCACGTATGAATGAGGCTACATACGTAGCTCACCGTCACCACGTATGAATGAGGCTACATACGTAGCTTACCGTCACCACGCATGAATGAGGCTACATACGTAGCTTACCGTCACCACGCATGAATGAGGCTACATACGTAGCTTACCTTCACCACTTATGAATGAGGCTACATACGTAGCTTACCTTCACCACGTATGAATGAGGCTACATACGTAGCTTACCGTCACCACGCATGAATGAGGCTACATACGTAGCTTACCGTCACCACGCATGAATGAGGCTACATACGTAGCTTACCTTCACCACTTATGAATGAGGCTACATACGTAGCTTACCGTCACCACGTATGAATGAGGCTACATACGTAGCTTACCATCACCACGTATGAATGAGGCTTCATACGTAGCTTACAGTCACCACGTATGAATGAGGAGTGAAAGAATAATGGACCTACTGTGAGTGCTTTGAGTGCCTTGGAAGAAACAGCGGATTATCAATCTAGTCCATTATTATAGGGGATTATCCCGCTTCCCGGAACTTTCTGGGATCTAGGCATTTCCTCTTCCGGGCCATTTCAGCAATAGCTGTCCCTGCTCTGTTACAGTTTGTAAATCGGATAAACGCCAACCCTACTTAAGTTTTAATTGATTCCCGACTGAAGTGATGCTTCAGTCTTTATAATAAAACAACGTAGCCCATTTGTTTGTAGCTGGCAGACTACACAGCTGGTGTTAGCAGACTAGCATTGGCCAGCTTGATGACGTGCCTAACTTTGTGCTGCTGAAAACACACAAGCATCTGAAAGCGTCTCCTTTCTTGGCAGTCCCCAGTTGTTCCACTGGAAACGGGGGGGTACAGACCTGATTTTTAGATGCTTGTGTGTTTTAAGACGCACAAAGTTAGGCACATCAGCAAACGCTAGTCTGCTAATGCTAGCCTGCTAACGCTAGCTGTGTAGTCTGCATCATTGAAGTGCCGGCTACAAACAAACGTGCTATGTTGTTTTATTATAAAGTTCAGCCCTTTACTCCGACAAATCGCTTTGATCCACTTCTTCCTTAGTATCACTTCAGTCGGGAATCCATGAAAATTTAAGTAGGGTTGGCGTTTATTCAATTTACGAAGTGGAAAAGAGCAGGGACATTGAACTGGCCCGGAAGAGGAAGCGGCTAAATGTTTCCAAGTTCCGGAAACTGGAACACGGAAGCGTGATAATCCCCTATTGTTATCATTAGTACGATGAGGGTCTACAATCCGAAGTTCATCATCTCACCAGCGGCGCAGCCAGTTTCCCGTCTCCAAAATGTTCATGTGCAAGGCTCAGAGTTTGCTTACGGGTGCGCACGTTCTTCCGTCAGGTTTGTTCATTAAATCAGAAACTGCGTGGAAAATCACTTTTGCCACTTTCAGGCATTTTTGTGCGCAAGTAGCTTCATAAATGAAGTCTCTGGTCTCCAGATTTGGAAGAACTTTTTCTTACTTAAGTGTGAGGAAGAACGTTCTAACACACTCAACTCACGTCCATTTTACCAGCTCCACCTCTTCATTTGCCTCCTAACACATTTACCCAGCCTAAAACTAGAAATGTAGATGTGATGAAGACGACTTGCTGAAGTTCAAACTCAGCATCAGAATGAGGAAGAAAAGAGGTTTAATGGTTGCTGGTCTGAGTAATTACTGGTATTTCCACACACAACCATCTCTAGTGTGTTGCAATCATGCATTAAATATTAATGTATGATTAATAACATTAATATTACCTCAGGCACCACCAAACTAGGACTTCGGTCTTTTAAAATAATTATTTATCATAATTATTAAGATATAAAAAAAAGAAGGGGGGGCTCTAAAATCTCTCCCCAGAATTCAAAAAAAAAAAAATATATAAAAGGGGGGGGAGAACAATAGAAGGAAAAAGAGGTAAAATAGTAAAATTGGTCATTTCTTTATACTCTTGGCAGAGCCATATTATAAGAAACACAAAAGGAAAAAAAAAAAAAAAAATAAAAAAAAAAAGAAAAGGAGAGAGATAAAGAGAAAGCTTATCATGTGGGGAGTTTTGGGGGTAAAATTGGAAAAAAAAGGGGTTGGGGGGAAACTAAACCACACTCACATAGAAACCTCTGTGGGGTTCCGAGACGGGGCCTAAAAATAAAATTATAAGGCTATGCGGCTCATATTGGGGGGGGGGGCTTGTTTGTCCTGTCTGGGAGGAAATGAATGACGGGCGGGGAGCAGTGGGGGCAGGTGGGTGGGGGGGAAGGGGGGAGGGGGGGGTGGGGGGGGGGAGGTGGGGGAGGGATGAGATATTGAATATATTGATTAATGAAAAAAATAAAAATTGGGAGAGGAAAAATACCAATCTAACCCAGTAAATGTGGTAACTCGGGTAAACAAAACAATGAGAAGGTGGGGAGGATGAAATGTGGGCATAATTATTTACCTAGGAGGTATCGAAAACACTATCTAGGGGAATTCAGGGGTTTTATTGAAAATCATTAAACATATGGCAAAATCCAAAAACTAAAATTAATATAATAAAATGTAATATGGAAAAAAGAAAAAGAATTGCGAATACGAAACAAGGGATATAACAGGAAAATTGAAGCGTTGATGCAATAAATCTATAAGGATAGGGGATGGGGGAAATTAAATTATCTTTATAATGATAATATATAAATTTTAATATTATTTTATGTTTATTTTTTTATTTTTATAAAGAAAAAACAAACACAAAAAAAAAAAAAAAAAAAAAAAAAAAAAAAAAGAAAACATTGTTCAAGTTGTAAAATAAAAAAAAATTCAATCTTAAAAAGGAGAAACATAACAAGTAGAGATAAAGTTTAGCATGAAGATCTTTTTCTTCATCTTGAAGGAGTCTTTTAGTCCAGGTTATCTGACATTTTGTGAACAAGAGAATATAATCATCTTGGAAACTTCCAGATGAAACATGTCCATGCTTGGTCTCAACTACAGTAGCCAGGGAGCAGTGGGTGGGGCTTAAAGACCTTGCTCAAGGGCCCATACTGGTTCACCTTAGTGCCTTATCAGGGACTCAAACCCAGGTTTTCCAGACCACAGCCTAAGGCATTGACCACTACCCACTCCCAAATGTCATGTCAGCATGGAGCAAGATCTCTGAGGTAGGGCTGGTGAAAACGAAGCCTCATGAGACAATGAGACATTTTGACACAGCTGCCAAGAGATCAACTTGTCTTGAGACATTTGAGACAGTCAGCATGAGCTCCATCTGCTGGCTGTGGATGTGTACTGCAGCTAAGGGAAGCACTGCCTAGAGCTGTTTTGTCTCTGACTCGGTTTATAATAAAAGATTTGTTCTCCACCTGCTGTTACTGTTTCCTTTGTGGTTAATATCTTGGAATTAGCCTCTGTGATAAATTAAGTACTATTTAATAAATTCCCAAGTGATCGGAACCTGTATTAAGCATTGACAGATTAATAAACCCAGTCTCTTCAAGATTTCCGCTCGACACCCACGGATGACATAACGAGGCCTCGGTTAGTGTGGTCACGCGACTTTCGGCATGCTGAGACTTCCACCAAAACAGTACTTGCAAGACTTCCGGTTCATAAGATCGAGGCAGAGTTGAGCAGACAGGCTCAAGCAGAACATCCCTACTCTGAGGAATATTTCCAACATCTTGTTGGATCTGTAACACCAAAATGAAGTTCTGGAGGAGGAAGGGTCCCCAGTTCTGGAGTCGTCTTCCCTAACACTCCGGTCTCACCAGCTCATCATCTATCAATTCCAATACAGCAAGTCACAGATGAAGTTCATTTCTAAGAATGGTATCAGTACAAGGCAAAGCTCTGAAACACACACACACACGCACGCACACGCACGCACGACACACACACACACACACACACACACACACACACACACACACACGATCAGCTGCTAAATCCCAGGGTTGATTGAGGTCAGTCGATTGAACTGAATGGAGACATAGGGCTTTACACTACAGCGGGTAGACCCCCCCCCCCCCGACCCCCCCCGCCACCCCCCACCTAAACCCACACGGCTGCCACACACTTACATAATACCTCCTTGTAATTACATAAGAGCCCTGGCACAGTGAGTAGAGAGAGAGAGAGGTAGAGACAGAAAGAGAGACAGAGAGAGAGAGAGAGACAGAGAAAGAGAGAGACAGAGAGAGAGAGAGACAGAGAGAGACAGAGAAAGAGAGAGACAGAGAGAGAGAGAGAGAGAGAGAGAAGGGGGTTGGTTCTACAAATCCTATACATCATTAGAGATCTGAGTTTATGCAGATGACAGATGGCTTTTTCTCATTGTGCTGAAACATCTGCTGTGTTGGTGAGAGACACACCACATGCTGAAGCCTGTTCCTATGGAGTCAGATGCAGGTCAAGTAAATCCACCATTTTCCCCTCAATGTGGTGTAAATACACACACACACACACACACACACACACACACACACACACACACACACATATAGTACTGTGCAAAAGTTTTAGGCAGGTGGGAACAAAAATTCTGCTAATTGAGAATTTAAAAAATGTAAATAATGATCTTATATTTTTATTAATTGACAAAAAGCAAAGTAATAAACAAAAGAAAATCTTCATCACATTAGTATCGGGTGTTACTACCTCTGTCTGAATACCAGCATAAAATCTTTCAGCTACAAAGCTCAAAGAAGCAGAAATGCTGAAAATGTTAGATGCAGGGGTCTTATTGCAGCAGGAGAATATAGAAAGAAGATGTCCAGTGGAACCATCAGCTTAGAACTGCACTTTATTTGTAAAGCACTTTAACACAACAGTGGTTGAAACGAAGCGCTAAACACCAACATAAAACACGTTGCTGTGCTGCTTCAATCACAGAGTGTCATGATCGTAGGGTGGAGTGGGAGGTCTAGGCTGGAGCAGGTCTACGGGTGGTGGCGTCTGCAGGGATGACATCTACATCAGGATGTCATGGTGAAGACGGAGCAGAGCTGGAAGGAGCAGCTCTGCATTACTGCTGCATTCCTGTTGATCTACGTTCCAACAGGAATGAACCCTCTATGCTCCCTGCTGAGGGTGGAGAGTTTCCTGTTGGTAAAGCTGGACACAAAGTATGAAACTTAGAGAACTGCTGCTGCTCCACATCCAGAGGAGCTAGAAGCTAGGCTCGGTCAGCTGAAGCCTCCTGGATGCATTTCTGAAGCCATGTTCTGAGCATGTCCCACTGGGACAAGGTCCTGGAAACCAGTTGGGACAGATGAAGGTCTCTAAGCTGGGAATACTTCGGGATTCCCGGCCAGGCAGAGGCAGGTTTGCACTTCTCTGCTTAAGCTGTTGACCCTCGACCTTCCCCGGATCAGCGGCAGGAGATGGACGGATGGGCTAGAGCCAATGCACTCGTGTTGCTGTCTGACTTGGACAGCTGGAGACGGAGACAGCTGGAGCATCGCATGCATGTGAACTGTCAACACTGCTTCAAATGTCTCCCATACAGCCTACAGCCGCTCACTGTCAA
Source organism: Atherinomorus stipes (assembly GCA_023101725.1). Classification (NCBI taxonomy): domain Eukaryota; kingdom Metazoa; phylum Chordata; class Actinopteri; order Atheriniformes; family Atherinidae; genus Atherinomorus; species Atherinomorus stipes. The sequence continues at coordinate 6,094 of JALJCO010012691.1, forward strand.
CAGATTAGTAGGAAACCGTGCGAGTGGTGCCTTTATGTTCAGTGCCAGTGTCCAGCAGTGAAGGGAACATGTGACATCACCGAACATGCAACTGTCATCAAAAAAACAGACACAACTCCACCTGCAGGCTTCAGGACATGCATGCTTATATCTGGTAGAAACCAGAAGATGTCCAGTAGAACCAGGACATGCATGCTTATATCAGTGCTACATGAATACAAACACAACCTCCCAGTGAGGAGTGAAAATGTAGGAAAGAAAAGAAGAACAAGATGATGTCCACCTTTCTTGTCTTTGCTCCTGAAGTTCTGGCGGAAGACGATGGCTAACCCTAACGAGCAGATGGACAGCCAATCATGTTGGCCTCAGCAACTTAGAAGGCGGGACTTGTAGAAGGACAACGTATTGTGACAAAGCAGAGGACAGGTCTGTCCGCCGCTTGTTGGACGAGTCAGGACTCGCTGGACTCGAGTAGGGAAACATTTCTCCCTGACGCTATGCTAATCTGACATCAGATGACTGTTAAATTGAAATCCATTTAATCAAGACTAATTACAGCATCTAAAAAATAATCAGGTTAATTTTTCTAAATAAGTAAATAAAATCTGCATTCAATCTTTACCTGAGAAACAAACCCAAGAAAACATTTCCGGGCAACTGCTCTGGTTTTACATTACACCTCAGCACTGAAACAGCCCTCCTGAAAATGTTTAATGATCTTCTTTTAACAGTAGATGCAGGAAATTCTGCAGTTCTGCTGTTACTCAACTTGTCTGCAGCTTTTGACACCATGGATCAAAACATCCTTTTAACTCACTGGAGTCCCTCGTAGGCATAAAAGACTTGGCTTAATGATGGTTTTGCTCATATCTCTGTGGTAGGAGTTTTCTATAAACTTGGGCCAGTTTTCTTCCTACCAAAACCACTGCTGAGCAAAAAGAACATAAAGGCTCGTCTCAGTTTAGCCAGAAAGCATCTTGATGATCCCCAAGACTTTTGGGAAAATACTCTGTGGACTGACGAGACAAAAGTGGAACTTTCTGGAAGGTGGAGGTCCCATTACATCTGGCGTAAAAGTAACACGGCATTTCAGAAAAGGAACATCATAGCAACAGTAAAACATGGTGGTGGTAGTGTGATGGTCTGGGGCTGTTTTGCTGCTTCAGGACCTGGAAGACTTGCTGTGGTAAATGGAACCATGAATTCTGCTTCTACCAAAAAATCCTGAAGGAGAACGTCCGGCCATCTGTTGGTGACCTCAAGCTGAAGCGCACTTGGGTTCTGCAGCAGAACAATGATCCAGAACACACCAGCAAGTCCACCTCTGAATGGCTTAAGAACAACAACATGAAGACTTTGGAGTGGCCTAGTCAAAGCCCCCACCTGAATCCCATTGAGATGCTGTGGCATGACCTTAAAAAGGCGGTTCATGCTGGAAAAGCCTCCAATGTGGCTGAATTACAACAATTCTGCAAAGATGAGTGGAACAAAATTCCTCCACAGCGCTGTAGAAGACTCACTGCCAGTTATCACAAACGCTTGATGCAGTTGTTGCTGCTAAGGTGGAACAACCATTTATTAGGTTTAGGGGAAGATCACTTTTTCACACAGGGACGTGGAGGTTTGGATCCCCCCCCCCTACTGATAAAAACCTTCATTTAAAAACTGCATTTTCTGTTTGTTTGTGTTATCTTTGTTTCACATTTAAATATGTTTGATGATCTGAAACATATACAGTACTCACAAAAAGTTAGGGATATTCAACTTTCGGTTTTTCGAGAACAGAATGATGCAGAATGAATATTTAATCATTGAACAATGTACATGTGCATTGAAAAGTATAGAGAAAGTTTAATTCAGTTCACCTGTAAAGTGTGAAGTGGATTTTAGATTCATTCTGACATCATACAAAAAGCCAAATATCCTTAACTTTTTGTGAGTAGTGTAAGTGTGGCAAACACGAAAAAAAGTAAAAACCATATCTCCCTCACGCAGGCTTCAAAAGAGCCATACATGCATTTATATCATCGAGGCTGGACTATCTTCATGCTTCGTACGTCGGTCTGGATGAGACGCTCATGCAGTGTTTACAGTATGTCCAAAATGCCGCAGCTCGTCTGCTGACAAAAAGAAACATGATCACATCACCCCCGTTCTGCGTACCCTACATCGCCTCCCGGTCTGTTTTTGTGTTGATTGCAAGGTTTTAGTGATTGTTTTCAAATGCCTGCGCTCCCTAGCCCCCTCATACCTCAGCGATTTAGTCTTCCACGCCACCCAGAGCCCTGATATCAGCTGAGGCGTGATAAAGCCTTTGCAGTTGCAGCTCCCAAACTATGGATCAGCCTCCCAGTAGGAGTGAGGACTTCCTCATCCCTAGACCAGTTTAAGTCCAGGCTCAGGACTTGTCTTTTTTCATTGGCTTTTAAAAAAAATTCAGAGGCTTTTGATCTTGGTTGGACATTTAGAACAATGCAAACAGAACTGCTCTGACTGTGATTTATTGTTTTATTGGCTTCTTGTGTTTTTGTATGTTGCTTTGAAGTTTGATTTTATTGGGTTTTATTTTGTTGTGATGCGCATTGGTCAACAGTTGTTTTTAATTGTTCTATATAAATAAATTTGAATTGAATTGAACTTTTCCTACACTTTCTCCGAAACCAGGTTTCATCCGATTAATCTTTTCTCACATCTGTTTTTTTTATTTTCCGTCTCCATCAGACAGAAAATCAGTGATTCATTCATCCTTTCCTCTTCCACTTGTCCCACTTCAGGGTTGCAGGGAAGCTGGAGTCCATCCCAGCCAGCAGCAGGCGGAGGCTGACTCCTGCAAACCCACTGCAGGCTTTCAGTGAGTTTGATGGGGTTCTGTTTCGAGGTGTGGATGATCGTATTTGTGCCGGTCTGGGCCAAAATGCCAGGGCTGTTTTTTGGCCCCAAGCCATCTATGGACTTCAAGTTGTACTCCAGTACTACATGCAAGTTATTCCGTTTAACAAACTACAATTAAATCCAGCAAAAATATGTTGTTGGTGTTAAACTAACAAAATCAAATGAATAAAATGATTAATTCAACATTTTTATTCACAACACGACAAAATGCGAGCTTAGAATATCAGGAGGAAAAATTCTTCCTGCAGCACTTTTATTAATATTAATGTCCAGCTTATTAAGGATTAAATAATCTGGAGAGTCATCACCCCCATCAGAAGCAGCTCAGAATGGTTTATATCTCTGAAATCATCCGAAAACACGTCTGGCAACAACCCTGTCTCTGTTAGGCTGCATCGTTCTGCTGGCTCATTTCTAAAATAACTCCTCATAGCTTCTACTGTCTCTCAGATATTTATACCCACCAGCATGAAATATGGAACATCCAGTTCCATCCAGAAACCTGCTTCTGTTACATTTACACCATCTTTTGCAGATGTTTTCAACTAAACGTGTCACAGAAGATATACGTCTTAATGAAATAATTCTTTGTTTTTCTCTATTTTTCAATAATAATCTTAATTTTTGTTCATCAAGCAGTTTTCTGTGCGTTCTTTAACTGATGGACCAGCAAGTCTGTCTCCCCACCATTAGTTATTCATTTCTTTAAATAAAATATAACAAACTAGTACAGTAAATAAATAATAAATAATAATAAATTAAAAAACAACGGACCTGTAACACACTTTTCTAAGAAACTCAAAGATGCTTTTCAGAAGGAACAAAAACAGCATCACATGAGGCAACTCATGCTCATAGAGCTTCACTCTGTAAGAGCACACCTGTGAAACTGCACCTGTGCACCTATGAGAGCGTACCTGTGAGAGTGCACCTGTGAGAGTGCACCTGTGCAAGCGCACTTGTGGGTACACTTGTAAGAGCACACCTGTTACAGCGTACCTGTGACAGCGCACCTGTGCAGCAATGAGAGTGCACCTGTGCAAGCGTACCTGTAACAATGCACCTGTGAGAGAGCACCTGTGACAGCACACCTGTGACACTGCACCTGTGACAGCACACCTGTGACACTGCACCTGTGAAAGCGCACCTGTGACACAGCTGTCACAGTGCACCTGTGACACTGCACCTGTGATAGCGCACCTGTGAAAGCACACGTGACAGTGGAGAGCGCATCTGTGACAGCACACCTGTGAGAGCGCACCTGTGAGTGCACCTGTGAGAGCGTACTTGTGCACCTGTGAGAGTGCACCCGTGAAAGCATACCGGTTTGGGCGCACCTGTGACAGTGCACCTGTGAGAGTGCACATGTGAGAGCGCACCTGTGAGAGCGCACCTGTGACAGCACACCTGTGATAGCAGACCTGTGAAAGCACACGTGACAGTGCAGAGCGCACTTGTGACAGCACACTTGTGAGAGTACACCTGTGACAGTGCACACAGGAGAGTTCACCTGTGCAAGCGCACCTGTGAGTGCACCTGTGAGAGTGCACCTGTGACAGTGCACACGTGAGAGTTCACCTGTGCAAGCGCACCTGTGAGTGAACCTGTGAGAGCGCAACTGTGAGAGTACACCTGTGAGTGCACCCGTAAGAGCGCACCTGTGAGTGCAACTGTGAGAGCGCACCTGTGAGAGCGCACCTGTTCACCTCTGAGAGTGCCCCTGTGAGAGCACACCTGTGAGAGTGCATATGTGAGAGCGCATCTGTGCACCTGTGAGAGTCCACCTGTCAGAGCGCATCTGTGTACCTGTGAGAGTGAACCTGCAAGAGTGCACATGCGAGAGCACACCTGTGACAGTGCACCTGTGAGAGTGCACATGTGAGAGCGCACCTGTGAGAATGCACCTATTACAGTGCACCTGTAAGAGTGCACCTAAACACCTGTGAAAGCGCACCTGTGAGATTGCACCTGCTAAATGGAGTTGGTTCCTGCGTCCACTGTGCTGAGCTGGGTTGCGTTCAGGCCAACAACCACCCGATAACTCGACAAGGAGGAACATGAATGCTTAGGAGGGGTAGGCTGTTGATAAAGTTAAAAGGCAGCAAGTGGTGCATCATTATTGTGGCTCAAACACATCAGGTGAAGCAACCTTCTGAGATTGTCCGAAGAGGATCTCCCTTTAACAAACTACCTGATTTGGATGTATAAACAATGACAAAACTTTTTCCAACCTCATAGATAACATTTTTGTGAGCACCCTACAGTCAACATTGACTAAACTTACTGGCCTAAAGCTGGATCTAAAGGGTCCTTGTCTTTAAGGATCAATTAAATAAGTGCTTTATGTAAAGTTTCAGAGAGACATCCCAAAGCGCTTACCTCACTATAAAGCTTAGTTAAAATAGGGGCCAACATGTCGATATTATATTTATACAGTAATATTCTATAGGAAAGCCATCAATTCCAGGAGGTTTCCCTGTTCTCATGGACTCAATTTCAGTCCGAACCTCAGCTTCAGTGATTGGTTTATCCACGATCTCTGTCTGTTCTAAAGAAAGCTGAGGAAGGTCAAATTTAGAGAACATCACTTTTATCTTTACAGCATCAGGTCAGGTATCTGAAAAGTACAGACTTTAGTAAAACTTTTGGAAGGGGTGATTAATTTCACATGTCTCAGTAACTACTTCCTCCTAATTCCTCCTGGCAGAAGAAATGCTTCCATTGATACCTACTGTAGACTAGTCGAGAATGAAAGGAAAGGACACATCACTGTCAAGGAGAAGATCTGCACAAGGGACATCGAGCTGTTTGTTGTGAGTCCCCGTCCATATTATTTATCCAGAGAGTTTGCCTGTGTTATTCTGGTAGCGGTTTATATAATACCAGGTACCACACCAGAGACAGCCTGTGATGTCATCAGCTCCACCGTGGCTAAACTACAAACACAGCATCCAAACTCATTCATGGCGATCTCTGGAGACTTCAACAACGTCTCCCTCTCTGCTATGTTACCAACTTTCCAGCAGTTTGTCAGCTGCTCCACCAGAGAAAATAAGATGTTGGACTTATTTTATGCAAATACTAAGAATGCATACAGCTCCTCTGCCCTGCCTCCTTTAGGAAGATCAGATCATAATCTGGTTCTTCTCACCTCCACCTACAAGCCCATCGTTCAGCAGCAACCAGTCATTAGGAGGATGATTAAAACCTGGTCTACTGAGGCTGAAGATGCTCTGAGAGGGTGCTTTGAGGCCACAGACTGGAATGTCCTCTGTGAACCTCATGGAGATGACATCATCACCATGACTGAGTGTGTGACAGATTACATAAACTTCTGTGTGGACAACATCGTTCCAACAAGAACAGTGAGGTGCTTCCCCAATAACAAACCCTGGATCACCAGTGACCTGAAAAAGCTGCTGAACATCAAAAAGAAAGCTTTCAGGGATGGAGACAGGGAGTTACTGAAGACCACACAAAAACAACTGAAAACACAGACTAAGAAGTGAAGGAGGACGACAGGAAGAAGTTGGAGAGCAGCTCCAGCAGAACAATGTGAGGGATGTGTGGTCGGGAATGAAGAAGATCACCAGCTTTAACATCTAATCTCCCCAAATGTTTCTGATTTCCCCCCACACCACCACCACCATCACCCCAACCACCTCCACACCCTCACCCCCCAATGCCAGAGTTAAATTGGCCCTTTCACTCCCCATTGTTTTATACTTTACATTGTTTACTGGTAAATCTTGCAGCCATGTACTGACTGTCTCTGCCACTTACCTACAGTATTTCACCTCAGTGTGCACTCAACAGCATGTGTGTATATAACTAACACATAACTAACTAAAACACAATTAAAATAACTTACTGTACAATTTGTCATATCATATAACGTGAATTAAAAAAAAACAACATTGACGACACACATAATGTCAACTACATCTGGGATCAGTAGCCAGTGGTCTACCCACTGTACGAAACAACCACATTCTCTCTCTGTTGATTCTCCCCATACTGTCTGTAATCATGGGCAGCCTGTGCAATTTCTGATATGCCGCGTGTGAAACACTCCATTTTACAACATTTCCTCTTCTTATTTTAGATAAGTCTGACAAAAGAAGATGGTTTGGATGGTTTTATTATTCATTATTAAATGTTTTATTAGGGCTCTTTAGAACGAGGCATGGAAGGCTCCACGTGGTCGAACAGCTGATTGCATGAGTGTGGAGGATATGTGTTATCTGATGCAGAGATGTGAGATGCCGACACTTCATAATAAATCATCTGTACATCTGATCTGAAAGAGTGAAAGGATCATTATGACTCGAGCTGAATACATGTATTACACGCTGATTATGGGTGGACTCTGTCTGCAAGAACATGCTGCTTGCTGTTCCGGGACTTATTTGCATAATAGAAGCCAAGTTGACGAGGTGTTAATACCCCTAAAAATACCACAAGCTGACAGACCTCGGGAGTTAGACATATTGGTTATGGAACCGAATTATTTAGGAAGTTAGTAGATTGCAGTAGGTGTTAAGTTAAAGCAACCTTTACTGATCTTGCATTTCAGAAAGCACAGCCAAATTATTTGAATATAAACAGTCCCGCCTCACTCCTAAGACACACCCCTTCATTCCCTCCACCTCCCAATGCAGAATCAAAGGTCTGACAGGCAGGTCCGTTGGACAATCCTAGGGGTGCACCCCACTTCAAGGATTGGTTGGAGTTTTCATTGAATATTTAGAGATTGGAATAATATTTTATTTTGATTAATGGTGGGTCTGTCTTGTATTTTAGAGTTCCATTATCTCATTCATAGCATTTTACCTTGTTAGAAAAATAGTGTAAGAATGCAACATCGGTAAGGGTTGCTTTAAAGGGTGATCAAACTGATCAAGGTCTGGACAGAGCTAATGAACTGAACATGTTCTTCAATAGGTTCAGTCCCCCCCCCCCTGCCAACCCAACACACCACACACCCTCCATGAGCCCACAGCTTTCCTGGAACAAGGCGGCAGGTCCAGATGGTGTCAGTCCCAGAGTTCTCCAGACCTGCTCAGAACAACTATGTCCGGTTCTCCAGACCTGCTCAGAACAACTATGTCCGGTCTCTCCAGACCTGCTTAGAAAAAATTATCCGGTTCTCCAGCACCTTTTTAACACCAGCCTGAGACAGAACAGAGTTCCTGTGCTGTGGAAAACATCCTGTCTTGTTCCTGTCCCTAAAAAACCACAACCAGCTGAACCAGATGACTACAGACCAGAACCAGAACCAGGACCAGAACCAGATGACTACAGACCAGAACCAGAACCAGAACCAGATGACTACAGACCAGAACCAGAACCAGGACCAGAACCAGATGACTACAGACCAGAACCAGGACCAGAACCAGATGACTACAGACCAGAACCAGAACCAGATGACTACAGACCAGTTGCTCTGACATCTCACATCATGAAAGTCCTGGAGAGACTCTTACTGGCTCACCTCAACAAGCAAGTGAACACCTTTCAGGACCCATTACAGTTTGCATATGGTAATGGGCTTGGGGTTGAAGACGCCATCATCTTCCTGCTTCAGAAGATGTTTTTAACTATCCGCTTGTTGTGTACAGCACTTTGTTCCAACTGTGGTTGTTTTAAAGGGCTCTATAAATAAAGTTGAGTTGAGTTGAGTTCAGAGAGCCCACTCTCATCTGGACCAGTCAGGCAGCACTTTGAGGGTCATGTTCTTTGATTTTTCAAGTGCCTTTAATACTATTCAGCTGCTTTGCTATGTGAGAAGCTCCATAACTTCCAGGTGGATCCTCCACAACCACCTGGATTTACGACTACCTAACAAACAGACCACAGTTTGTGAGACTGAAAGGTTGTGTGTCTGAGATGGTGGTCAGCAGCACTGGAGCACCACAAGGAACTGTACTCTCACCATTCCTCTTTACGCTGTACACCTCAGACTTCCAGTACAACTCTGATCCTGTCATCTGCAGAAATACTCTGATGACTCTGCAGTTGTGGGGTGTATCAGTGATGGACAAGAAGCCGAGTACAGGGAACTGGTCAGTTTGTGAAATGGTAACAATCAGCTCATCTTAAATACCAGAAAGATGAAAGAGATGATTGTTGATTTCAGGAAGAGCAAGAATAAGCAGCATAGTCCTGTCTACATCCTGGAAGAGGAGGTGGAGGTGGTGGAGAACTACAAATACCTGGAGTTCAGCTGGACAACAGACTCGACTGGAAATGCAACACTGACTACATCTACAAGAAAGGTCAGAGCAGACTCTACAGACCAGAACCAGAACCAGAACCAGGAAATGCAACACTGACTACATCTACAAGAAAGGTCAGAGCAGACTCTACAGACCAGAACCAGGACCAGAACCAGAACCAGAACCAGAACCAGAACCAGGAAATGCAACACTGACTACATCTACAAGAAAGGTCAGAGCAGACTCTACAGACCAGAACCAGGACCAGACACCAGAACCAGAACCAGAACCAGGAAATGCAACACTGACTACATCTACAAGAAAGGTCAGAGCAGACTCTACAGACCAGAACCAGGACCAGAACCAGGCCGAACCAGAACCAGAACCAGAACCAGGAAATGCAACACTGACTACATCTACAAGAAAGGTCAGAGCAGACTCTACTTCTTAAGGAAGCTGAGATCATTCAACGTCTGCACCAAGATGTTGCAGATCTTCTACAAGTCTGTTGTGGAAAGTGCAATCAGCTTTGCAGCATCTGCTGGGGCAGCAGCATCAGAACCAGAACCAGGACCAGGACCAGAATCAGAGACTTGAAGAAACTAAACAAGCTGATCAAGAAAGCTGGTTCTGTGCTGGGGAGAACTCTGGAGCCGCTGGAGATGATTGTTCAAAAAAGAATGCTGCACAAGCTGATGAAGATGATGAGATGAGAACACACTCTGAACACAACAGAGTGTGTTCAGTGGGAGGCTGTGTCAGGTTCACTGTAGGATGGAGAGATACAGAAATTCATTCTTGCCAGCAGCTTCACCCTGAAGAACAAAAGTGACTGATTAATTCATTATTGTTGTAGTTAGTCTTTTATAGTCATTATTGTTATGTTATATATATGCTATATTGTTTGAAAAAAAAAAAGAAGACAGGCAGTCAATTACAACTTTGAATTTCCCTCCTGGGATGAATAAAGTATTTTTTACTTCATTTCATTCATCACTTTTCCCGTCTGCTTCAGAATAAGAAAGCATACCGTGTGTTTCACAACCTTACAAAAGGTTGGCAAATGGAACTGAAATCCTTAAACAATTACAACTGTGATCAAAAGTGCTGACAAAGGTGGAGCCATCGTAATCATGGATCGTTCAGCACGTGAAATATATAGACAGCTAAGTAACTCCACTTTATACAGAAAGCTGGACTCAAATCCCACCCTGGAATTCAAACAACGCATAAAACCCAAGTTGGACTATTTCTTGGACTGTGGGGAAATTACAAAAGAAGAACATGAGTGCCCTGTCACATCAGTGCTTTACACCTTGCCCAAAATACACAAGAAATACAAAGATATCCCTCTGTGATACCCTGTTGTGGCTGCCATTGGTTCTTATGGAGAACATCTCTGCATTTGTTGATCATTTTTACAGCCTCTGGTGGTCTCACTTCCTTCATACAGTAAAGATTCTTTGGACTTTATTAAATTGAGTCAGTCAATTTAAATGACAGATGAAGCCTTCCTGGTCACAAAGGACATTGAATCTTTATACACAAATGTACCCTTTGAAGGGGGACTAAGAGCTTTAAGATATTTCCTGAATCACCGTGGTCAGAACACTCCCCGTGGTCTCCGTATTGTGGACCTTTTAGAGTTGGTAGGCTACTGACTTCTCATTTTTGGGGTGATGTCAACCCCCTCCAGTTAAAAATGAAGGCTTTCTGGACACTTTAGCACCAAAAGGTTTGAATGAGGATTTTGATTTTAAGACCCTATTTGTGATGTTTATGTGACTGCTTTTTATATTTGTAGCATGTATGACACTGAGATGGATGTAGTGCGAGGTTCAGACTTACAGGATGATCACTAATCTGTTTGTGTACGCTGTTTAATGTTCATTTATTTCTGTTTCTTTGATGCACTGTTTTGTACATCGCTGTGTGTACTGTTGCTGTGGAATCTCTGGTTAGATTTGCAGTCTTTGATGTTTTCACCTAGGAATCCACAATATTGAGGTGTCACCTAGTATATACTGTATGTATATGTATGTGTTTATATATATATATATATATATATATATATATATATATATACATATATGTATATGTATAACATTTTCCTATTATATTTTTATGTATTACTTCATGTATTTTTCCACTGAATTTGTCACTGAATCTCATCACGCCCTAATCATGTGATCAGTGAAAGCCTACTTGGGCAGGTGCACCTACCTCGTGGCTTTTAGTCCGAAGAAGGGCCGAAACATCTCTGTTGAAATAAATTATCTGTGGGAGCTACATCCAGCTGTGCGGATCCATCTTTTAATCTTTATCTGCATTTTCTTGTAATCCTGGTTTGAGATTTTTCTTGATGCGCGTGATTTTTCAGTTTTTTCCTTTGCAACTACTCCCCCCTGTTCGTTTCTGATTCCTGGTATTATGCAATCAGCTGTCGTTTCAGCTGCCTTGCCAGTAGCTTATTGGTCTTGTCCCCTTTTTCAAATAAATTTGCCATCATTCATCATCATTTTCTGTACCGCTTATCCAGTTCAGGGTCGCGGGGGTTGCTGGAGCCTATCCCAGCTATTATCAGGCGAGAGGCGGGGTACACCCTGGACAGGTCGCCAGTCTGTTGCAGGGCCAACATGGAGAGACAGACAACCATTCACGCTCACATTCATTCCTAGGGGCAATTTAGAGTGATCAATTAACCTAGCATGCATGTCTTTGGACTGTGGGAGGAAGCCGGAGTACCCGGAGAGAACCCACGCATACACGGGGAGAACATGCAAACTCCACACAGGAAGGCCACTGTTGGAATTGTTCAAACCCCCTTCCCAGCTGGGAATCGAACTAGCGACCTTCTTACTGTGAGGCTGCGGTGCTAACCACCACACCACTGTGCAGCCCCAAATAAATTTGCCCTTGTTCTAAAGCATGCACTTTCTTTTTTTATTATTAATCCCATTCAACTCAAGTTTTAATTCACAAACTTCCTTTCACGGTGATTCCATATAGTTAAGTGACAACTCTTTTCTTTTCTTTTTGTTAGGACTCCAGGATCATTATTCTTGCATTATATATTTTTTCTTTCAACTCGAAAATGTTATTTGACCTCTAATGAAAGCTTTAGATGCATCCTAGACTGTACTAAATTTTGCAGTGGACCCAGTATTAATCTGACAAAAGGACTTAAGGTTTTCATTTAACATATGAAGAAACTCTATCCTGGAAAAACAACACATCACACCTCCACCTACGACTCTAAACAGCTTCCTCGCCAATTATCATGTCCAACATTACCGTTGCATGATGTGTGAGTGCAGTTGGCCCAATCTTACAGTCAACACATGAATTAATCATGGCTTTAGAAATTAAGAACTAGTCAATACTTGAAGCGGACCTATGTTTGTGGGAGAAAAAGGTAAACTTATTCTCTTTGGGATAAATTAGCCTCCAGATATCGACGAGGCCGAGGTCAGCAATGAGTCCTTAGGGACTCTATTGCTATAAGTTATTTTATCCAGTAGGCTATGCCATCCTGCACCTGATTAAAATCTCCTAATACTATTTGGCCCTTGCCTTTGATAATTTTGAATGTCACACTAGACAAATATGTATAATTTACTAAAAAAAAAACTAAAACGAAAGCTAACACTGAAATTATTGATTGATTGATTGATTGATTTATTCATTTCGAACATAACCATAACAAATATAAACGTAATTTGGAAAAAAGATTAAGTGAATTTAAAAAGAGAAGATCAACAAAATAAACAGACAAAACATTTTAAAAAAAAACAACAACCCACAAACAGCTTTTTGGCATCAACAACATAAAGAGACAGGAAGATTTGTCTACTTTTCCTCTCTCTTCTCCCATTGCCCTCATATTTCTCACCGATTTACCATTTAACCATTTAGTCTGAAAAATTTAAAACTAATTAAACTAAAGTAAATAAAACCAAACTAAAACTAAGCATTTCCCCCCAAAATAAAAACTTATAAAAACTAGCTAACCTGCTAAAAAAACTAATGAAAACTAATTTATTTGAAAAACAAACAGTCAAAACTAAATAAAAACTGAAACTAATTAAAAATCCAAAACTATTCTAACCTTGGTTGGCAGATACGGGATAATCACGACTAGAACCCTAAGCAACGGTGGTGGCGCAGGATGGTGCAATACACTGAACGCCAGCCGGATTATTCTGTACTTACATCGTGGTGTCACAGGTCTTCCCCCCAGAACTTTGTTCGCAACTGCAGCGATGTTTTTAAAGAGATTACGATGAGGGAGGTTATTTTTATCCAGGTGTGCGACAGGGAAGCGGACAGCAGCATGAGTCATGAGAAGCAGTTTGACCTGTGGTGTCTCGGTTCCCGGTGCGGTACGCTAGTTTCAGGCTGGGAACCGTGACAGCAGTCGGTGCACCACCAACTTCTCTGGTGTTGCTGTAAGAGTCACACGGACATCAGTTCCACCGAAGGAACGCAGAGGAGAAGTATGAAGACAGCACCTGGAGTCGGTCATGCGTGCATGGCGGTATGTTCTAGATCAGCTGGGTTATTTCTGTTGAGGCCTCGGGGACAGAAACTGCTGTAATTACATAAGACTAAATAAATTAGTCACGTATCTCTCATCTCCTGTGCGACATACTGGATTATTTGGTGCTGGTGGGATTCCTTCACAGGACATGAGCTGATATGAAGTGACGTCTGCCCAGTCCTCCATCCAGCCATACATGCACACAAACACAGACTCACACGTGCACATTGGCCTGCCCAGCTGGCCACAGACTCCGACATGCCCAGTGAGCTTTCCAGGAGTGACAGATGGCCGCGGGCAACGGAGGAAGGAATGGCTCCATGAACACAGTCCTATACTCACATGGGGGAGTAGAACGAAGGCCCCATCCCTCCGTGGAGCTGGCACTGGCCTCTCCTGGATCTACCTACAAAGGGTGCCCAGGCTGGGCCCCTGCAGCTCTGAATGCCAGGGACACACGACCCTTCACAACCTCTTCACTCAGGTAAGCACCACGATCCACAGCAGCAGCAGTTAGACCAGACCAGAGAGGACCAGCGGTGGCAACAGATGAAGATGTTCCAGTAGCCGTGGCAACAGATGAAGATGTTCCCGTAGCCGTGGCAACAGATGAAGATGTTCCCGTAGCCGTGGCAACAGATGAAGATGTTCCCGTAGCCGTGGCAACAGATGAAGATGTTCCCGTAGCCGTGGCAACAGATGAAGATGTTCCCGTAGCCGTAGCAACCGATGAAGATGTTCCCGTAGCCGTAGCAACCGATGAAGATGTTCCCCACTAAGAAAAGATGGGCAGTGTTGGAACCTCATTACAGGACAAGAGAAGCACCAGGAGGAGACTACAGGCTGCTTCCTCTCCTCATCTGGTTTCCAGAACCAGAGTTCTCCCCAGCACTGAACCAGAACCAGAACCAGTTCTCCCCAGCACTGAACCAGATCCAGACCCAGAGTTCTCCCCAGCACTGAACCAGAACCAGAACCAGTTCTCCCCAGCACTGAACCAGAACCAGATCCAGAGTTCTCCCCCAGCACTGAACCAGATCCAGACCCAGAGTTCTCCCCAGCACTGAACCAGAACCAGAACCAGAGTTCTCCCCAGCACTGAACCAGAACCAGAACCAGAGTTCTCCCCAGCACTGAACCAGAACCAGATCCAGAGTTCTCCCCAGCACAGCTTCCTTGAGTCCAGGTCCCAAGTCCAGTCCTCCTGTAACTTTCAGGTGCATCCCTTCTCGTCGGGTTACGGTAATCTCTAAACTCAGAACTGCAGACTACTGGATGAATGACTTTTAGTAACCATGGCAACGTAATAGATGTCTGGAAACATGAGGGTGACGACGTATGTTTGAAATAGTCATACCAGTTTACATACATAGCAAACTTTTCTCTAAAAAGACCCTCACTCTGCCTCCAAGTTCCATTTAGCTTCTGTTTAGTAACGGAAAGACAGAAATGAGTCCCATTAAAGCTCAGGTTGGCAATGTTGGAAAAACCATTTGAGCAAGCGACATTTAAAAAAACCAAAAAACCACCAAAGACCACGCCTTCAGAGGGCAGGGACGTGTGCGCTGATGTTTTACAGCAGGTTAACGATAACACCCAAGTGGATAGCTCGTTAGCTTACTAGTAAACTGCTGATGAACCACGTTTCTAAAAGCTTTAATCCACTCCCCTCCAAGTCCTTCTGCGGTTTTAAAAGTCTATGCTGCAAACGTCAATGCCTCCAAGACTTGATGCTTATCTGTTGCTTTGTTTTGGTTTTGTTGGCGCAGCAGCAGTTAGTGGCCCATTAGCTATATTTGGTTACAGTGGGGGGTTACGTGGGGCACAGTGAGAGGGAAGGACCAGAGATGACACATAAAGGCATCGATTTGTTCTTTCTATACGTTGGGAATGACCAATTCCTGCCCTTCAGTGCAGGTGGCAGAGGTTGGTCAGAGTTCTTCCAGACCTGCTGCTCTCACAGAGGTCTGACTGTTTTTCCTTCATTTTAGGAATACATAACGTGTTGATACTATCAGGATGGAATCACCATTTCACCCAGTGTTTCTGAGCAGGATTATCAACTCTGGCTAGGCAGATAACTGCTTTCATGTAAGAAAACCTGAGGTACACATGGTGTGGCTCATTGTCTACTGTGATTCAGGGTGGCTTTCCTCAGACAGATTGAAAAGGATTTACAAAAGCATTTGATGTTCTGTATATGAGGCACGAGTGCCTGAACTGAAACACCCTGAACTGACAGGACAGAACAGAGACAGTCTGCAGCCTGGCCGGCTGCTCCACAGGGCTCACATCACATCGCTTCATTACACCCAACAATAAACTGCACAAGTGTTAACACAATTTACTGAAGAGATACTTCACCGTTTCCAGTAATGAGGCATGAAGTGTGAAGGTTGTGAGGGATGCCACGAGGGTCGGTCCCGTCAAGGACCATATGTATACTATGAACACCTCAGCCATACTCAGATAGTTTTATCAAGTTTATATGGCAGTGATGAAGAAGCCGATTACTGGATGAAAGAAGAAGAGAGACGTGTTCCGACACGATGGTTAACACCACCCTGGAACTACTTTTCACAGACGTGTTACTACACGATGGTAAACATCACCCTGGAACTACTTTTTACAGACGTGTTACTACACAATGGTAAACATCACCCTGGAACTACTTTTTACAGACGTGTTACTACACGATGGTAAACATCACCCTGGAACTACTTTTTACAGACGTGTTACTACACGATGGTAAACGTCACCCTGGAACTACTTTTTACAGACGTGTTACTACACGATGGTAAACACCACCCTGGAACTACTTTTCACAGACGTGTTACTACACGATGGTAAACATCACCCTGGAACTACTTTTTACAGACGTGTTACTACACGATGGTAAACGTCACCCTGGAACTACTTTTTACAGACGTGTTACTACACGATGGTAAACGTCACCCTGGAACTACTTTTTACAGACGTGTTACTACACGATGGTAAACGTCACCCTGGAACTACTTTTTACAGACGTGTTACTACACGATGGTAAACATCACCCTGGAACTACTTTTTACAGACGTGTTACTACACGATGGTAAATGTCACCCTGGAACTACTTTTTACAGACGTGTTACTACACGATGGTAAACATCCCCCTGGAACTACTTTTTACAGACGTGTTACTACACGATGGTAAACATCCCCCTGGAACTACTTTTTACAGACGTGTTACTACACGATGGTAAACATCCCCCTGGAACTACTTTCTACAGACGTGTTTCTACACGATGGTAAACATCACCCTGGAACTACTTTTTACAGACGTGTTTCTACACGATGGTAAACATCACCCTGGAACTACTTTTTACAGACGTGTTACTACACGATGGTAAACATCCCCCTGGAACTACTTTTTACAGACGTGTTTCTACACGATGGTAAACATCCCCCTGGAACTACTTTTTACAGACGTGTTTCTACACGATGGTAAACATCCCCCTGGAACTACTTTTTACAGACGTGTTACTACACGATGGTAAACATGGACCTGGAACTACTTTTACAGAAAGCGTCTCTGTGTGAAGGCATAAGGACAGTGTAGGTGAAAGGTCGTCTCTTAATATAACCCTGATCCAGTCTGATGAGCTGCTGTCCTGCATCAGGACTGCAGGCCATCAAACCGCCGTCCAGAAACCCGGGATTGATTCAGTTTATCATCCAGTCTTAGAGTGAGGTGATTCCCGGGTTCTTCCCGGTTTTTCCCGTAACGACGCTGATGCTCTGAGTGGTTGATGCTCCGTGTCAAGCTGCAAACATTCTGATTTTCCAACTCCAGCATCCGTCGCCTTAGATGCATGATACACGCAGAGGATGGTCAAATGTTCAATGCACCCGATGTATGGCCATTGCTTGTTGTTTTAAAACAACGAGGCTGTTGTTTTAACCCCCCCACCCCCCCCCCCACCCCCCAGATTAGTCAATTTTTAGTTGAAATTTCAGGGTTTCAGTCAACAAAGAATTTCTTTGGTTGATTACAGCCCTAGACACCAGAACTTTCTTGTGGACGTGAACGTGCACGTTGTTGTTGATGAGCAGAAGCTCATACGTCTGTTGCTGCAGGTTAAACCCAGTTTGAATGAACAGCTGATGGAGGTGGGGAGAAAACACAAACATGGCAACACATGAGGCGTTTAAATACACGGACATTCCTGCGTCCACAACTCTGTCTGACCATGGACGAAGCTTCTCGTGGACGGTTAAACGGACCTGAAGTAACCTCATCATTGTCCCTTGCATTGAAGTTCTAGCTTCTCATGGATAGAACAGGCT
The DNA here is from genome assembly GCA_023101725.1 of Atherinomorus stipes. Classification (NCBI taxonomy): domain Eukaryota; kingdom Metazoa; phylum Chordata; class Actinopteri; order Atheriniformes; family Atherinidae; genus Atherinomorus; species Atherinomorus stipes. The sequence goes on from JALJCO010012691.1 coordinate 24,070, forward strand.
TATGTTTCCATCCTGCTCATCCATGCTGGGTTTACCACTCTGCATGCACTCCTATTGGTTCAGCAGAGCATGCTGGCTGCAAAGGATCATGGTCTATGTAGTTCAGCATGTTATGCTCCGCTTCGGGTGGAAGGAAAACTATCGTGTTGGCGCGTCTATTGGAAATTCTATTCCTCTGTCTGGATGTGCGTGGGTGGAAAGGACTTGACACAACAAGGGATGTTCATTTAGAAACTTTAGTGAAGCTTCTGATGTAACAAGAACATTCCAGCTATTCGATGGCATCAGTCATCGCTGTTATTTATTTTGCCTCAAGACACCTGGTTTAAGACCGTGACAAGACCACAACGATATTCTGGCAATTTGCCTCCCACAATATTGCGATCCTGTCAGTATCGTGACAACCCATGTAAACCCATCATTACAGAAAGCAGGATCCAGGTTAAAGGTCAAACTCCCATCAGCAGACATGCACACAGGAGAAATCCTCCAGAACATTTACTGACAGTCTCACATTGTCTCACTGAGCATCCAGAAGTCTGACCTCCTGGAGAAAAGATCAGGAGTTTGGTGGAAGTATGACAGTTCTGCTCTGATCCAGACTCACCTGGCTCGGTGCAGTTTCTCTCTGGTTCTGAGAACTTGTCATCCTCTTGCAGAAGGTGACGACTCTCCCACGTTGCCTTTCCCACATCCAGGGAGCCGGAAACAAGATGTCCTGAGAGAGAACGACAGAAAGAGAGAGATAGCAGAGAGGTTAGGAGGGTTTCACTGTCATTCACTGGAAATGCGGAACATGACGTCATATCTGCGGGATTCACCATGTCGGCGGCTCAGAGTTTAGATCAGCTGCAGTAAAAGTCAGGAGAAAGGAGCTCATTTCTATTCTTTCATATTTGACGCTACTCAGAAATTGATGGTCAGATGTCACCGTGTTTCCCACCAAAACAGAAAACAACTAATCTGTTTGATTATGTGAAGTTGACAGATATTTATCCGAGCTGAAAACACAAAGACAGAAGATCCTCTGACATACGGCCACAGAAATCAACAGTTTTATGAGCTTCCCCACCGATTTTTGTTCCCCTGCATCACCTGGTCCATGACGGAGAACTCTGAAGATTATTTGCATTAAAAGAAGTTGCCAACCCAAACACTGAAGAAGCTTCTCTTTCTCAATAAACAGATTTCAGCCCCATCTCACCTCATATGTGGAGTTCCGCAAACTGCACTCAACACAGACGTAATCGTCACTATCACAGTTCATGATGTTGAATATAAAATGATGACAAAGTAGGATGCTGTCACATTGGCCCAATACCAATTCCTCTTTTTCATCCCTACCCCTAGCCCTAACCCTTGGCCCTGACACTTGAAACGGAGTTGCAAGTGCAAGGGATTGAATTATTCCCCTAAGAAATGGGACAACCCTTCGAAATCCTCTTGCATCACCAATTGTCGTCCGTGGCGCAGTAAACCGTCATCACGGCTGTTTCCAGAAGAGTTCGGAATGTTCGTAATGCCGTCTATTGACAATTCAATGCAGCAAAGTTTTGTTAGAAAAAACAAAAAAAGCCATCTGCAGCAGCAATAATCTCCCTTTCCTGGGCGACTGGATTATTTCTTCGGTTTTAGGCCAAAAAACGTAAAAATGAAAGGAAAAGAAAGACGCCTTCGTCTCAAACTTGTCGTTAATGTTATTTTGAGACATAATCAGTTGCACGTGACGTTACAAAACTAGCGACTTTATTCACATTTCGAATAAAACTGTCTTTAATACATTACAGCGACCTTAAATAGCAATTTTCATATTTTATTCACAAAAAATCCTCACATTTATATGTTTCTCTGGCTGCTGCTGCCGATTTCCTCACCCTTTTGCCCGTATTTCGCATGGAATTGTGGTAATATCACATAGCTACCACACGTTTTCTAGTGTGCCCCTGGAAAATCTCTGTTTCGAGATAGCCCTACCACTTGCCCTCACCCTCGCTCTGAACCACAATTGGGACATCACTACCCCTTCACGTGAACGAGCAAAATGAAGGGTCAGGGCCAAGGGCTAGGGCTAAGGGGGAATGGAATTCACCCTTTGTGTCAGATAGATCATGTGCTTTGATTATCTGTGTGTTTCTGTGGTACAACCGTTAGCATGATTGGCTTTTACTCAGGAGTCTGTGGATTGAATCTCGCCCGTGGCTTCCTTCTTACCCTGCGACATTTTCATTTTAAACAGTGACCTGCTATCAAGTCAAGTACTATTACTGCTCACAGTAAAGGCTGGATGCTGATAATTTACTAGATAAAGTCTTCATTTCCTGGTCATGTAGTCATGTTACTGGTCTGTTCCCACTTAAAGGGACTGGAGGCAGGAACTGCAAAAGAATAAACACGTCCAGTTTTTAACGTTTCCACCACGTCTCTCTCCGCTGCCTTGAACAGGCTGTGCTGCATAATGCACTGATTTGGTGGTGAATTTCCTGCACTGTCCTGTGGATGTGACATCATTGATGCTGCATCTGCGTCTCCGACAGTTCTGATCCAGGAAGGAGATGTCGCAGTGGATTCAAACATTGTAAGGGATGGATGTGGATTCTTCTGCCATCAGCAAACGATCCCGATCAAAAAAGTTAAAAAAAGCATCCAGCTATCGCTGGATGCTGAGAAGCCTCGGCTTTTATCATCAACTGCAACAGTCTTCTTAAGTTGTTTGAAGCCAGGCAGCCCTTTACAAAGCCTACCTGGTCAATACAAGAGAAGAAATAACATTTTCTGTTCTTCTGGAAAGGATCTTTGCAAATATTTTATGATCATTATTTAAAATACTTATAGGTCTAAAGTTATTCATTTGCAAATGATCCTTACCTGGTTTTGGGATCACAGAAATAGTGGCTTGCCGCATGGTTACTGGCATAGCTTGATTAGTTAGTATATTATTGAACAACAACAGCAATAAAGGGACAAGAACGTCCTGGAAGCAGGGTTAGAGTTTGTAAAACTCAATTGTATAGCCATTATCACCTGGTACTTTACCAGTTGAGGACTTGATCGCCATCTTAATTTAATTTTCCTGGACCAGTGTCTCCAAAGATTCTCTATTATTCTTACTTAGAGTTGGTAAAGATATATTTTTGAAAAAAATTTTCCATTTCCTTTTCACTTCCACTGCACTCCGATTTATACAATGTGCTATAGAATTTGGTAAATGACTCATTTATTTGTACTTGATCACTAATCCTATATCCTCGTTCATCATTAATGCAAGCAATTGATTGACAGTTTTCTTGTTGCTTCAATCTTAGAGCAAGCATTTTATTTGACTTGTCCCCAGATTCAAAATATTTCCTTTGTAATTGAAGAAATGCAAAAGCATTTTCCTCGTGTAAAAACGTTTGTAATTCTGTTTTTGTAATCAGTGACAAATTTTTTATCTGCAAGTTATCTGGATACAGCATATGCTGTGATTCAAGGTTCTTTAGCTCAGTAATTAGTCTTTGTTTCCTTGCCATTTTTCCTTTTTTTAGCTATTGAATAGCTTATGATCAAGCCCCTAGAGGTTGCCTTATAGACCTACCAGAGAGTCTGCACAGATTGGACTGAGTTAAGATTAATTTCAATAAATTAATTTGTTTTTTGTTTCAACATAGACACAAAATCTTTGTCCTTCAAAAGAGTTATTTAATCTCCATTGATTAATTTTGTTGTTTCTAGCACAGGGAGTGAAAAGAGCTGATAAAGGGGCATGGTCAGAAATAATAATAATTTGGATTTTACACTCTATTATACCACCGGATAAAGACTTTGAGAAAAACAAATAACCGATCCTAGAGTAAGAGTAGTGCACATGAGAGCAGTAAGTATATTCATGCGTGTCAGGATTTACAGTACGCCATACATCAAACAGTGCAAAAGAATTCTGCATTTCTTCAAGGGCATTTGACAATGCTCCATCAGATGGGAGGGGGCAACGAGACCTGTCACCCAAAGCATTACTAACTAAATTAAAATCTCCACCCATCAGTATAGGATAATCTCCCATTTTTGCCAACAAAGGGCTAAGTTTGGATAGAAAAGTATGTTGTCCTGAATTGGGAGCATAAACATTAACTAAAGTACACATTTTGTTTTGTAAGAAACATGAGAAAATTGTATATCTTCCATTTTTATCAACTATTTGTTTTAAAAGTCTAAATGATATTATTTTTGCAATCAAAATACTTACTCCCCTAGAGGCTCTGTTGCCTGGTGCTGAAAAAACCTGTCCAAACCCATCTTTGTTTCAATTTAGCTGATTCTATCTCATTTAAATGAGTCTCTTGGAGCATTGCCAAATCACATGAAAGGGATTTCAAATGTGTAATAATTTTATATCTTTTTATTTAATTTGAGATCCCTTTTACATTCCAGTTTATCAAATTAATATTATTTGAACCAATGCTGTAAACAGATCTTTATCTTCTTTATGAATTGTGTACCAACTTGACAGGAGGAACAAAAAACACATAACATCACATAAAGATATATAAAAAATGCCATAAGGCAAAAAATGACTAAACAAAACGGAAAAAGACAAACAGAACGTGGCATTGCTGCCCTCACCACTTAAACCTTATTTCACATTTGCTCTTAAATCAAGATGCAGTTTGATATCCTGTTACGTGCATCTGCACCAGACCCATTAGTAAAATATCTAACCTCCCCTCAACATTCTATCAAACAAAATACTATTCTTTAACTTGTCCCTTAATAATATTAGGAGAGGGAAAACAAAAAAGTCTGTCCATCCATCTCAGCATGCGCACCAAGAACGGGCGTGGTGGTTCATTGGGTGCTGGGCGAGGACGCAGAGTGCGATGTTGTCTTTCAACCTCCGGGACGATGTCGTCGTCTTTAAGATCCAGGATGTAGCGTAAAATATCATTCACCATCTTGCCCGGGTTTTCCAGTTCCAGGTCTTCTTCCAGCCCCACAAATATTAAATGGTTCCTCTTACTTTGTGCTTCTAAGTTGGAAAACTTGTTCGTGTTTCTTTTTTCAGATCTTTTAGAGAATTATCCAGATCAACAAGCCTTCATTCAAATGAATCTCTGAGATTTACTACCTCAGATAGAAGGTGCTTGGCCCAGCCAGGTGTCCCCTCGTTTCCCATTGTTTGTTGGATTGCCACCCGACGCTCGGTCTCTTCCTTTTTTTAGTTCTGGTTACTCGACGATGACCAGACATCCATGCAGCCTTTTTTTTTGGCATATAAAGCCAGTTTTGTGATAATTTATACAACCGATTTGAGGCAGAACATAAAATTTTAAGGTCTCGGTGGTGTGGGAGAAGTCAGCAAACCATTCTCCTTGGTCACATGACAGCGGAAAGAAACATGTTGATGAGATTAGCTACTTACTTAATTCTATTTTCAGTTTCCATTCCTAACTGTTTTATAATGTTTTTTTCCCCAATGGGAAAGCAGAATCTGGTTCTCTAAAACAGAAAATCACTCCAGTCAGTATCTGCAGAGGTGAAACATTGACTGGTTCAGGTAAATCCCACAGACGAACACTTGCCGTGATTCAACAGTTGTTCCAGTATCAAACACTTAAATACGTAAAGTCAGTGTGATTCTTCTGCAGCACCAACAGGAATCATGAAGTATTTCATCAACTCCTGAGTCATTACATCAAGTTAACCATGAACTGCAGACTGTATTGTAAATTCTTATCTGACTGTTCGATGCCATGAGTGTCATAAACAACATTCCTTTCCGCTCCGCTGCACTGAGTTAGAGACAAATATCTATGTGCATGGCTGGGCACAACCTGAAACACACGAACAGCGCTGATGAGAAACATGAAGACAAACGAGTGAGAAACGATGGCTCTCTGTGCAGCAACACTTGCTTAGTGTGCAGAGCTCTGCAAGAAACCAAAGGGTGAAATGTGTCACACTGCATCAGCCCCAGCGCTTACAGCTGTGATGCTGTCCACCCTCTTACTGTAAGCCCCCCCCCCCCAAGCTAATGCACATAACATCAGCAGAAGTCAGTGGGAGGCTTCACATCAATCCTCTCCTCTCGCTCTTTATGTCTTGATTCTGTGCTTCATTCAAGTTTAAGAAGATAATATAATAAACAGTTTAACCGACCCTCAACAATGGAACCAACTTCTTAAACCTTCAACATAACCTCATCCCCACAGCCAAACATTTGCTTGAGATTTGAGATGTAAATGATTTATGACATCCACATGGAGCAACCATCTTCCCATAAGGAGACGGTTTCTACAGAAACCACTTCAGCTCAGAAGCACTGAAACACAAACACAGACCTCAGAGAGAGCTTTAAAAGGCTGGTGGTCCAGTGAAGCAGAATGCATCGCTACTGCTCAGGTTACTATGGCAACATGACGTAAAAGATGAGTGTGAGGTGGAGGGAACTGCATGACACAACACAGAATAACTTCCACAGATGTGAAACCAAACTTAAGCACATGCTGTCACTCCTGGAAGTGAACACATCACTACTATTATTATTATTATTATTATTATTATACTACAGCACACTTTATAGTATCTGCTTTATTGTATCATATATTGTACAATGTAGTATATTTTGATTTTACTCCTTTTTATTTTATTCTATTTGATGAACTTTTTTCACTTCATTATACATTATTTATGATCATTAATTGTTTATTTTAATATACCCAATACCATAGGCCTTACTGTATCGGAGTGCATTACTCTGCACTGTTACTTATTATTATTTCTATTGTCATTATTACACCACTAATGATATGACCTCATACTTTACAAATGAGTATATAATATAATGATTGTTAATACAGGACTGAAGTACAGCTGACGTATGGCTGATACACGGTTGATACACAGCCGACCCAACAGGTGTAGCTCACCAGTACAGTGAGGATCATTTCTATCCCACATTTAGGAAATGTGTTTTTATGGAAGCTAACAACAATCAGGTCAAGTCCCCGTCTCCATCGGTGAGCTGGATCAGACTACAATCTTCTGCTATTAGCTCCAATACGAACTTTTCTTCATCAGGTTTTTAATCCAAATATGTGAACACGTTCAACAATCCTTATTTGCTGTATATCTTGGATCCAACATTGTTTATTTATTTGGTGTTTAAATCATCTTTCCCGTCTTAGGGGATCCGCAGCACTTTTTATCAGTCATTGTCAAAATATGTTAAAATAAGTAACCGTGTTGTTTCTGACAAATCGTGGCTTATAAAACCAAAAAGAAACTCTTTGATTTTGAGAAATCCTTCGTCAAAAGCTGTTTTTATTCAAAGGTAGTGACATGATCAGAATCTCCGGTCGTCTGAAACAGGATTCTCGGAGAACTGACGTGCAGATGGTTTTCATCTTCACTTCAAATATTCAGCAGGGTTTGCCCTAAATAATTTAAAAGTTTCATGTCACAATGGAGATTATATTCACTGGATTTTATTTTAAACTAAGCACCAGATGTCTTGAATACCTCTGAAAAAGTGTGTCGCCATGAACCATCTCACACCCAAAAAACTGACTCAAGTCCCTCTTAAAGTGACACTTTGAGATTTAATTTATTTAACTCAAATTTAGCAAGTAAATATTATTTTATTTATTTTTTATGGATGTAAAGTAAAATAATTTCATAGCAAACGTTCAACTCAAATTTAATGAGTTTGATAGGCTTATCTGCATATTTTCCCATCATGCATTGCAATACTGTCTATCATTTCTGCACCGCGAGTGAAATGTCTATGTAATCTCATGACTCTCTCCCCCTCTTCTCGACAGGCCGTGAGTAAAGCTTCGCACTGCCAACTCTGTTCTGAGTATGAGCGTGTTTTTTCCAAATGCACAAGGAAAAGAAGAGCGAGGTAACGTCTAATGACAATTCATTTCAGTTCATTTTGTTTTATTTCATTTCACACATGGCTATGCACAACCTTCATACAAAACTAAAAACTCAATCGAATACACAATATGCAAACATAACCATGATAGGAAAGTAGCAGGAAGAAGAAAATCTTATTACACCTACCCCTTTCTTGTACATAAAGAAAACTAATAAATGATCTGTCAGGCAATTAGCCTACTTGTATGGAATGCCATTTTATTCATAAATAAATAAATAAATACTAAAATAGATAAGTGTTCAACAATATAAATATATATAAAATGCACAAAATAATTGTTTCCATATTTATTTATTTAGTCAGTTATATGTTTAGTTATATATTTATTTTTTAAGTTATTTATTTATCCATTAGGTTAGTTATTCATTTATTTAGTTAGTTGTTATTTATTTATAGTTATTTATTTAGTCTTATATTTATCTATTTAGTTTTGTTAAGTCATTTATTTGATTTATTTATTATTATTTATATATAAAATTATTTATTTAGTTATTCATTAAGTTATTTATTTAGTTATTAATAAAGTTATTTATTTAGTTATTAATAAAGTTATTTATTGATTTATTAAGTTATCTATTTTGTTATTCATTAAGTTATTTATTTATTTATATATTAAGTTATTTATATAGTGAAACTTTTATTTTGTGCTCACACATATTTTGGGAGGCTTTTATTTTGCACCAAGACTTTGTGCTGCTTCTTTTTGCGTTTCTTTATTTCGCATCCTAATATTCAAATTTAGGGGCGGGGTTGTGGAGTGATGCAGCTGACGGCCTATGACAGGCTGGCTACGGCTCCACGCGTCTGTCCGTCACACTGGTGGATGGACGGCGGCGCCATTAGCAACAGTGATGGGCGGAGCTTCCGGTGCTCACAGGAAGTAGCAGTTTTGTCGTGAAAAGGCTGGAACAGATCGCGGTGAATCGTGTTTACGTTTGCATCTGGATAAAGCTAAAGGATAAAGAAACGAGATGTCCTGGAGTTCATGGGCATCATGTGTCCACGGTTGGACATTCAGATCATGAAGTCCCTCATGGATTTTTTTCTATTACTGGTCGTTATGTAGTTAGCGCCTAGCATGTCACAACGGGACGGGAGCTCTGCAGGGAACACAGGACAGGTCTTCTTCCACAACCTGCCACCGCAGACACTGGTCCTGGAGTCCTGCATCCACCGCAGACAGAACCTGGTCCTGGAGTCCTGGAGTCCTGCATCCACCTCACACAGAACCTGGTCCTGGAGTCCTGCATCCACCGCAGACAGAACCTGGTCCTGGAGTCCTGCATCCACCATGACAGAACCTGGTCCTGGAGTCCTGCATCCACCGCAGACAGAACCTGGTCCTGGAGTCCTGGAGTCCTGCATCCACCTCACACAGAGCCTGGTCCTGGAGTCCTGCATCCACCGCAGACAGAACCTGGTCCTGGAGTCCTGCATCCACCGCAGACAGAACCTGGTCCTGGAGTCCTGGAGTCCTGCATCCACCTCACACAGAGCCTGGTCCTGGAGTCCTGCATCCACCGCAGACAGAACCTGGTCCTGGAGTCCTGCATCCACCGCAGACAGAACCTGGTCCTGGAGTCCTGGAGTCCTGCATCCACCTCACACAGAACCTGATCCTGGAGTCCTGCATCCACCGCAGACAGAACCTGGGCCAGAGAAGCGCCCAGAAAGCCCCCAAACTCCTGGAGTCCTGCATCCACCGCAGACAGAACCTGGTCCTGATCGGTTTCACCTCTCACTGACGGAGGCTCCGGTTTTCTGACGGGACTTCCATGTGATGCTGCAGCAATAAATCCATGTTGGTGTTTTTAACAGGTTACAAGATTATTTTGAACAGCCGGTGTTTCATTCTGCAATAAACTGATGTTCACAACCTGGACAGGCTGATATCTGACTGCTGCTGCAAAGCAACACAAACGTGTTGCAGCCTTGCTACTTCCTGTGAGCACCGGAAGCTCCGCCCATCACTGTTGCTAATGGCGCCGCCGTCCATCCACCAGTGTGGCGTACAGATGCGTGGAGCCGTAGCCTAGCCTGTCATAGGCCGTCAGCTGCATCACTCCACAACCCCGCCCCTAAATTTGAATATTAGGATGCGAAATAAAGAAACGCAAAAAGAAGCAGCACAAAGTCTTGGTGCAAAATAAAAGCCTCCCAAAATACGTGTGGGTCACAAAATAAAAGTTTCACTATATAAATAACTTAATATATAAATAAATGAATAACTTAATGAATAACAAAATAGATAACTTAATAAATAGATAAATAACTAAATGAATAACTAAATAAATAACTTGATATATAAATAAATAAATAAATTACTTAACAAAACTAAATAGATAAATATAAGACTAAATAAATAACTTTTTAAATAAATAAATAAATAACATAACAAATATACAACTAAATAAATGAATAACTAACCTATAGATAAATAAATAACTTAATAAATAAATATACAACTAAACATATAACTGACTAAATAAATAAATATGGAAACAATTATTGTGTGCATTTTATATATATTTATATTGTTGAACACTTATTTATTTTGGTATTTAT
>JALJCO010012693.1:0-15779 GCA_023101725.1 Atherinomorus stipes
CCATCTTGCATCATAGCCTACCTGTACTGTGATTCACTCCAGTCAGTATAAGACAGTCTTATCTTGACTCTTGTTCTGTTCTTGTTCTGTCCCTTCCTCCTAACTATCAGTAACTATCAGTAGAGTCCAACTTCTACCTTTTTTCAATCTTCATTTCTACTAAAATTGTCATCTTCAACCAAACAAAACAAAATCGGACCAGCAAGAGTTATCAATGAATGCAAAAAGGGCAGATCCTCCTACCTCCGCATCCAAAGCATGTTCACTAAGTAGTTGTGTCCTGCTGCCCATTTTAATTTGTACTCCTCTGTGTCTTCAGGACTGCAGGTATTTACCTTTGTCCATTTACATGTGCCCCTTCCTGGTAGGACTTTAAACTCTTTTCAATTGACTATTCAGCTTTCAATTTAATTCCCGTTGAATTCTGTGAAGAGTTTCTAATAGGAAGTCCCCACAGGGAAAAAAGCATCGACATAATACAGCTTTCAGAGTGCACATTTGGTGACTTAAATCCCCTGGATACAGGGAAACCCTGCTCACAATGTACTCATTTACAACGGTATTTCTGCTCCTTATCTTTGTACATTCGAGTGTCATTTTACTAGGAGATCATAAAATGCAGTGTTGATCCAGTTATTTTACACCATTTTTTATATGACAGGCTTTATTGTGCATTATGTTGTAGCTCATTCCTCAGCTCCATGCAACAGCTAGCCAGTGTGTAATTACAGCTTGTAGCGAGCAGCCAGACGGAGCGATACGTGAATGAGAATCTGCAGGAGGGCTTGATTTATGAAGCTCTGCTGTGCTGTATCTGGGGTCCAAATCTTTCTGTCCACCTTAACTCTGGGGCGTTGCGTCCAAACAAGACTGTGATTAGTGAGGTGGAAGAGGGTGGCAGTGGATGAGAATTGTGGTTTGGACTGAGTCAGATTGATAGACACCCCCATTTAAGTCTATCTTTGTGTAGTATGAACACATTCAACTTGGGCCCGAAACAGAATGATTTCCAATGAAGTAGCAGTAGTCATTTTTGGCTCAGAACAGGGAGAAAGAAATGCAGATAAACAAGCTGGAAACAGATGCTCGTGGGCCTGAAACTGAGAAATTGGCCTGAAATATATCGGGTAATGTGTTGTACCTTGCAGATTTAAAGGGTGAAGTAAAGCAACAGGCTCTTAATCAATCCTGAAAAGTATAGGTGATTGTTTTCTGCCTTTCTCATCTGACCCACAGATGAGAATTTAGGACACCAGTGGTCAATATAGACCAACAGAAACCCACCAGAAACACAACATGTAAGTTTTACTCTTCAAACTGATTCCTAGTCTGAGCAGGACCTCTGCAATTTAACATAATTTCCATTTTCTAATATGTTTCTCTTCATAATTGAAGTATGATGACGACGCCATAAGCTCGACATGCAGCACAGCTGCGTGGCAGCGCGCTCGGCTGGAGATGAATCAGTGTGTTTAACTGTTCATTCTCACACTACCTTCGCTGCATCAAAACAACTCAAGTGCATCAATCCAATATGGTGTCATCTGCCCTCCACTCAGCACAGGTGCAGCACAGGATACGCAGTCAAGTTTATAAATCTGCTCATATGTTGATGGAAAAAGGCGTCTTTAAGTTAGTTTTTAACTTTAAGTTGTTATGCAGATCAGTAGATGTAATTCCCAGAGTTGGTTTTGTTATGAGCCATCTGTCACAAGAGTGAGATTTATTCTATTTCCTGATCTATTTTGGTATGGGGATGCATTCTTGATATATGGATATCTGACCATAGGTTTCTATCTCAGACACCGGACACTTTCTTACCAAAATAATTGGGAAAAATGTCCAAAATTAAATTTGGGGGTGCTCCATGTGGTTTCCAGCGAAGGTTTATAGTAAGTTATCATGAGTGAGTGACTGGGTCAAAGAATGTTGTTAGTAGGAAAAGGTTGCCCATGCCATTTGGTATTTTATCTTATTAACTTGTTTTTATTTGTGGACAAACACTTACAGGCTGCTTTGTCAGGTACACCATAGTAGTGCTGTTTTGGATCTCCTTGTTCCCTCAGGAATACCTTGGTTTTCATGACATAAACTGCGTCTCATGTTGCAGTCTGCACACTGCGAAGTGAGGATTCGTTGGCTGCATATGCCATAGCGACACGTCAAGTACTGTCCCATTTCAAAAACGTCTGAAGGAGCCTCAGAATCCACTCTCCAAACCTGCTCTCCGTTTGGCCTGAAATGCAGGATAAATGTGCCTATCCCAGAGTTCATTGCGCACAAGACGGGAGGGAAAAAGCAGCAGTGCAATGAGTGTAATATTTGGATATATTTGTGGATTTTTAACCTTTAAATTAAGTGTTTACCCATTAGAAACAACAGAGTCTTCCTGTAAAATAAAATACTGTATGCAGACAAGCTTAAAAAGAGAGTTGCGCTTCAGAAAATCCATTGTTTGACATTTTTCGGATGTTAACAAGCAGTTAATGGCGTATTAATATTCAGGTAACAACAGATTAAATGAAAAGGAATAAAATGTCCAGTTCCATTTAGTTTGTACTAGAGGTCCACCGATATTGGATTTTTAAAGGCTAATATAATAATGATAGTTTGGAGCAGGAAAACGGAACTGCAAGGACTAACTAGACAGGGACCGGTTCAACGAACTGGTGGTGGTTCGGTGACCGTGGTGGCTCCCAGTGTGGACGGATCCCCAAGATATCGTTTCCTCACAGCAGTGCCAAACCAGGTTATATTTATTAAAGACACACAACGGAACTTTCAGCAGTTTGCTCAGTGACGCGCCCTCTATCGGCAGCTAAACTAGCATCCATCTTGTTCGTACCTGTACTGTAAGCTCACTCCAGCCAGTAAAAGACAGTCTTATCTTGACTCTTGTTCTGTCCCTTCCTCTGTTTCTTTTCCTCTCTTCCTCCGGTGATGTTTCCTTGCGTTTCTTTACATAATTCGACATGATGCGCATTGTTGATACCTGGTTTATATCCGGTTGCTAGTGAGTGACTGCTGCACTGAGAGGTGCTGCGACCAATAGTTGGCTGCAACGTCACGGTCGCGTCCCAGATGGGAATCTTACATACTGCTGTTTCTGAGTCCCGGGACGGCTCTGGGCACTGACAGCTCGAAAATGCGCTTAATGAATGTTGGTGTGACATCAAAACGAGTCAGAAACACTGATTTTTAAGGTCTAAAAGTTACGTTGTGTGTCTTTAAGTTATAACAAATACTGAGGGAGGGTGTATGCATGTGTGGGAAGTAGAGAATTGTGTAATTGTTTGTCTAATAGGGGATTATCATGCTTACGCGGACCCTATCTTCAGATGTTTGTGTTTTTTAAGATGCACAAAGTTAAGCACGTCAGTAAACGCAAGCTGGCTAATGCTAGCATGCCGGTGTTGTGCCCCACCGGCTACAAACAAACATGCTACGTTGTTTTATTATAAAGTTCGGCCCTTCACTCTGGAGAATCGCTTTGATCCACTTCTTCCTTAGTATCACTTCAGTCTGGAATCCGTGAAAATTTAAGTAGGGTCGGCGTTTATTCACGTTATTTACGAAGTAAAGCAGGGACATTGAACTGGGCCGGATGTGGGCCGTCCAAGTGTTTCAAACCGGGAGTTCGGAACACAGAAGCGTGATAATCCCCTATTGTCATTTTATTGAAATATTGATCCTACTATGTATAGCACTTTGTGCTCCATTTGTATGAAAAGTGCTTTTTAAATAAATTTTATTCATTCATTCATTCATTCATTAAACAACGAATCAGGAGTGGCGATGGAGGTGATTAAACATGACGCTGCGGCGTGGCCCCCACATGTCAAATAATAGCCTTTAAAAATTAGAAGATAAACTGACATGATCCCAGCCGAGCAGTAATTCTCAGTAATCAATAGTACGGACTTGAACTTTTATTCTGTTTACATTCAGACAAACTCTTTTACCTCGGAGCTGAGGCGGACTTGTCCCAGAGGAAGCGGCGTGTTTCTGAAGACATCTCTGATTAAATAGCGGGTGGATTGTACGGCATATTCTACCATGAAAGTGTGAAAGCAGCTACACACAGCTTTCATTTAGCATGTTCTTAACTAGCTGTCCGTTAGCTTAACCAGCACTGTGGTTATGTTAAAAATGCCGGTTGCTGTTTATGCTGAAATATGATTCACGTTTACGCTTGCTAAAAAACCGGTAGGCTACTTATTGCCTCTGCCAAAGAGGTTTTGTTGTTTGAGTTTCAACTCGTGAAGGTTGTATTGCACATACTGATGTCGCTGCACTCGTTATAATCTCCACCTGGACCACTTCTCTCCTCCGTCTGCTGCCTGCACTCACCTCCACTTCTCCCCCCGCTCTCTCTGTGTGAAGAGCAGCCCCGCCCCTCAGTGATCAGAGAGCAGCGCAGGGAAGAAGGGCTTCATGGCGCTGTGGAAAAACTGCAGCCATCGGCCACTATCGGAGCCAAGTCCAGCTGATACCAATAGTTTGTAAAACGTCCTATCGGCCAAACCGATCAATCGGTCGACCAGTTTGTACCACGTATCTGAAGGAATAAGCGCAAAGAATGCCGTAGCTAGACAGCAGTGGAGTCTGCAGTTGCTATGCAATGGGACTGGAGTACAATGGGAAATTCTTGTTGGCTATGATGTCCCATTTCAGCAGACTACCGTTTCAGGAGGCTGCTTCAGAGTGGGCATGCACTGCAGAGTGTAGCACATTCCATAGCCTACATAGTCTGCGCACTTTGCAGTGTGCAGACTTCTAAATGAGACACAGCTAGAGATTTATCAAGGTGTTGGAAATTTTCCTCAGAGGTTTTGCTCCATATTGACATGACAGCATCACACAGCTGCTACATCCATAATGAGACATTCGTGTTCCATCCCACCCAAAGCTTCTCTATTGGCCTGAGATCTGGTGACTGTGGAGGCCATTGGAGTACAGTGAACTCACTGTGGTATTCAAGAAACCATTTGAAGATGATACACTGTGGTCTTATGCCCTGTTTTGATCAGCTGGTCTGAGTCGGGTCGGGTGGGTCTTGGCACAGATATGTTGATTTTACCATACAGTAGCTGTACCTTTACCCTAGAGGAGTATTAGCCAGATAGCACTACAACATAATCATGGGATGCCATTTAACAATTGGTCAGTGTTTGTGCAGATTTTACAAACTACATTTAAACTTACACTTTTGAAAATGTTTTTAATCGAAACTAAAATTTTATTGTACATATTTAAGAAATAAATGAAACATTGTCCATTTTGAGCTGAGTGAGATAATGTTGCATCTTTGTCAGTGTGCCCATTGATCAGTTAATACAGTGGGATGATCCCAACCTCAGCTTAAAGTGCTGCACAAGCTCATATGTTTTAAATGTCTTTCAGTGTGCTGAATCCACTGTTGTTAATGTTTCAAACATGATTCATGACTTCCACATTTCATTAAAAAGGAAATTAGTGAAGCCTAATGAGCTATCATGGATAGCCCCCCTTTTTTTTTTGCCTGTGGAGATTTGCCTTAATCCACTCATGCACTTTTCAAGACTGTCGTTACTATGGCAGCAACCATGGGCTTTCTGGTCACTACCCATTGAGGAGCAATGGCAGTGTGACCAGTGTCGTGCTCAGCAGCCCTCGCAGATGACTTTTTCGCTGCTAATTGGTGATGCGTCGTCGCAGTTTGCTCTTGTGAAAACAGAGATTAAAATGTATTTGTCACTCATGAAATGTATTCATGCCGCTTGCTTTGCCCTTTGTGTCAGCCCCAGTTTTATGAATCACTTGTGGCCACGAGACTTTAACAGACCACGAGCTGGACATCAAACACAGCCTTTGGACTGACCTTTGATCACCCCTGAGGGCACCTTTGGCCAGACGGGTTGTTCTCAATCAGTATTTCATACACGGAAGGAGTTTCTGCACCACGGCATTATCTAATTTGATGTGGGTGGTGAACCAGAGAAGGAACTGACTTTTAATCATCCCAGTTGGACGTTTGTGTTACTTTAAAGGATGAAAATGGGCCAGATATGCAGATTAAATATTACCTTTACCTGATGTTTGGTACAGTTGGAGGATAAACCCATATAGACTGGGTACACCTAACCTCTTAAAGGTCATTCTACACTGGCTAGATAATATTTCTTGACTGTATTTCTGTGAAAATCAAGGGTAAGCTAGTCAATGAGATGCTCTGGCTGTCTACTCTGACAAATCATTTATTCACTTTCAATATTTTCCTGACTCGATTTTGTTGAAGATCTTTTCATCTACAATAGAAATGCTTAAGAAGAAAAGAGTGGACTATTTTTGAGCTTGTTTGAAAATTTTTCAATAAAAAAATAATAAAACACCTGTTTAAGATGGAGTTAAGTCTGTTAGGATTTCAGCATTAGCAGAGTTTACATGTCTTCATTATCTTGTACTTCTGACTCTGTCAGCTTTAAGAGTCTTTTTTTTAAACAAATGAACATTATAATGTACTCTGAAGTAAAGATCGACCTATACATCGGCCGGACGATATTTTAGGCCGATATTTGCGTTTTTTGCTCGTATCGGCATCGGCTGATACGGTGGATGCGTTGGCTGATACGCCCCCGTCTGCGGCATAATTTACAGTATAGTCAGGCATCTATACAGGCAGCAGTTGCTGGAGACATCCTCTCCTCTCCTATCCTCTCCTCCTACTAGAAGCCTGCAGCTCTGGCCTACCAAGCTTTTTATATTAGTTGTAAAATTAGTTTTCATCGTGTTTGTCATATTAAGCCGCAGCCGCTACAAGCTGATCAACGGCAGTGAAAAGCACCGCCTGACTTTACTACACAATCAAATAAAAATAATTTTAGGAGGGTAAAAGCTCAAATGTGTTCCAATCAGTCTTCTTTCATTTATCAGCTTATGGATCATCAGTCTTGGACTTCGCGCCGCGGTGAAGACGAGCGCAATGCGGACTGAAAATGAGAAAACTGTATTTAGGCGGATCTCCGTCCGATTCGTATGAATAGGCCACAGAGTAGAAGCACAAAGAAGCTGAAGGAAAGTTACTGCTGCTTTTTTAAGCTGACCATCGGTTCTCCTTATGAAGAGAATCAGAGGAGAAACCATTGATCCACCTGGTTACAGACATCTCACCCACGGAAAACGCAAATCTCTCTTTGCGTTTTTTTTAAAAAAAAGAGAGAGAGAGAGATCCCCTTTACACAGCAGCGGGTTATAAACTGTCTTCGTGCAGGAAAAACGCAAAGATGAGCAGAAACAGAGCGCATGTCGAGTCTCCAGTGGGCAGTGAAACTTTTCAACCACACATCCAGACGTGAAACATCCCGATAAAAGCAGAAAAACAACAGAAGCGCCACATGTCTGCTTGTACGGAGGAGCTGATTAAGGCTCATATAATCTGTGCGTCCTCCCCAGCGGCATACATGTTCTACAGAACCAGACCTGCCGGGTCAGAGAGCGCACGTGCAGGATGACATGAAAGACATCCAGAGTCGCCTTCACCGTCAGAAAATCCCAATCTGCAAGTCGTCAGATATTTGTGTTTTTTTACCCCCCAAAACTCTGTTACTGTGTAAATAAGTGGTCAGAAGGCAACAGGACTCTTGTCTCTCAGCGTTGTAGAGTAATCAGGCCCTCATATTGATGTATGAGTTTTCCCACATCAAGTAAAACTGAGAATGAGATCAAAATTAAATCAAATAGAAAACCTGAAATTTGTTAAGATTTATCTTCCAGGTTCATCACACTCCAATATACACATGAATACAGGATAAATTGTAAATGATATTTTTTTTTTACAAAAATATATAAAAATATGAATAGTGGTTCAGTAACCTGTTCACTGTACTTAACAGATGTAAAAATCATTATAACACTAGACAGATAGATAAAGATTTAGCACAGACATAACATCACAACAGATTTGAACTGCAGTAAAGTCAGGAACATATCAAAGTCAAAATACTTTGATATGAAAAATGATATGAAAATTTTGCTGCTGGGCCAGTACTAGTAATGCAATATCTGCCTATATTATCGGCCCCAAATATCGGCAGGTTGTATCAGCTATTGGCTGACATTGATGAGAAAATATTGGTATAAAGTTTCAGTGAAGTCACATTTGATATCTTGGGGATTGACATAATTTGTTTTGAGCAGTATTTACTTGCATGATGATAACTAGCAAAAAAAAAAAGGGAGTAAATGACATTCCATAGTGTAATTTCTATTTGGAGCTAGATAAATCAATAAATAAATAAATCATGAATAAAAGAATGCATAAAAACATTTGATACAGATACTTGTTTTTTTTAATTGAAAAGCTTGAATTTTTTATCTCTGTCCCATATAAATCGAAACTTAAAAGAATACTTCTCGTGCTGATGTAAGGTGAGCAGCATCTAGCATCTTGAAGCTGAAACCCGCACTGAACTCTTTTCCTCTGGAACAGTGGAGTTATGCACCGCGTCACACACTAGCAAGTGGAAATAAACACTGTTTTAAAGATGCACCGTGGCTTATTCAGCAAAGAAATGTAAGAAGACATCATCGGCGGAAGAGAAAGAGAGAGAGAGACAAAAACATAGGACAGGAGTCAAGATAAGACTTTTAAGTTTTACTGGTTGGAGAGACTTCACATTTCAGGAAGGATGCTGGATGGATGTCAAATTAGCCATTGATTGGAGATATCTGTTACATAACTTTCAAAAGTTCAGTGGTGAGACTTTTAAGTGAGTGTATAAATATAAGTGAAAAAACTTTAAGACTTTTTAAATAACTGAAAACCCACTACACTGACCTCTATAAACAGTTATCATGGTCTGTCCTGCTGTTTGGAAATACTGTTTCTAAGTGTCACTGTTTTGGCAAATTTTTGCACTGTGGTCCCAACTAATGAAGGCTGATTCAGCGTACATCTTGCGTCTTGTCTCTTCTCTGAGCACTCTCTTTTCATTGCTTCCACTGATAACGTACAGTTTGGTTCCTTTGCTGAATTAGCTATATGATCCCAGTGTGTTGATATTGAGATCCTTGTGTGTGCTGCTGTAAAGCAAAGTGCAGTTAACACATGATACTCCAGGGTGGAACGTGAAGTTTGGAAGTGTACTCTCAGCCAATGCAGGGCAATGAGAACCCTAGGAATGACCATAAGGAATGTCTATATGGAATGTCTATATGGAATGCCCATAATTAATGTCTTTGAGGGATGTCCATAGGGAATGTTCATAAGAATTGACCATAAGGAATGTCTATAAAGGATGTCCATAAGCAATGTTTATAAGTATTGTCCATAAGAAAGGCCTGTGAAGAATGTCCATAAGGAATGTCTATAAGGATTGTCGGTAGAGAACGTTCATAGGGAATGACAATAAGGAATGTCTATAAGAAATGTTCATATGGAATGTCCACAAGGAATGTTCATAAGAAATGAGCGTAAGGAATGTCTATAAGGGATGTCCATACGGAATGTTTATAAGGAATATCCATAAGGAATGCCCATTAGGAATGTCCATAAGGGATGTCCAGAAGGAATGTCTATAAGGAATGTCCATAAGGAATAATTATAGGGAATGTCTATCAGGAATGTTTATAAGGGATGTCCATAAGGAATATCTATAAGGGATGTGCATAATGAATGTTTCTAAAGAAGAAAAGAGGGGAATGTCCATAAGTAATGTCCATAACAAATGTCTACTGTAGAAGGGATGTCCATAAGGAATGTCTATAAGAAATGTTCATATGGGATGTCCAGAAGGAATATCCATAAGTAATGTCATGTTTGCATTAAAACCAGTCAGAAACACAAATTTGTATGGCTGCAAACTTATCTAGTAGTCCTTAAACTAATGCAGTTAAACTGATAACTATTTGTGTAAAATGCATCTACAGGATGGTCTTCACTTTATATATTGAGTTTAGCAAACACATTATCTCTAACCTAAAACTAGACTTCTTTTTATCTGTTAACAAATGTCTTTGTAACAAAATGGTGTATTAGCAGTGCGTGTAGATGACTTGAGTTCTCCAGCTCAGCGTACAGTGCTGCTTAACTGACAGCTCTACAGTCCACCGTCTCTCAATTTGACTCCCGCTGTGCTCCTGAACGTACGCTTACTCTCTCCACTTCCTTACACAACGATCTCCTTCCCTGGCCTCTTAAGAGCTACATGGCCATTATACAATACCTCACAGTTGGCTGGGAGTCACTGCGCTTTGTGTGACTTAAGAGGGAAGGATGGAATAGAGTCAAACAGTCATTTCACTCTCCGCTGACTCTTTGGCCCTCAGATGAAATGCGCTCCCCTCGGTAGAGCTGGCTCGTTCAGTTTCCAGACCACTTTCTCAGAAACACTCGCGCTCTAGGAAAAGTTTTGTGGCTCCTCCATGTTTTGGGTAATCAAAGAAAATGTTAAAACTGGAGGACTTTACAGAGTGCAGCTTTTGATCTGGACTTGCATGAATGTGCCTAAAGAACATTAAAATCCTGGTCTGAGACATTTTGATTCTGATCTTGTTTCCCTTCATAGCAGTAAATCCAATACTGAAAAAAATAAGTGTGCACCCTTACAATCCTGTGCCGTACGCTATAATCCATATATTATGCTGCTGTGCCTCACGAATTAAGTTTTTAATGTCATTTTCCTCCATTTTTCAAGATCAACATTTTACTCTCCAAACTCATCACGGAGCAGAACTCTCTGAACAACCACATAATAGATTTCTGTACCAATAGCAACAATTAAAGCAGCACCTGAGTTACCTCTCCTGACATGGACTCCCCAGTAAAAGTGACTCCCCATTGATTTGCAATGGTCATCTCTATACGAGAGCCATTTAGAACCCGTTCCCTGTTAACCGGCTGCGTCACCCCCTGTCCCTGCAGTGCTACGAGGAGTTCACACAACTCGATTGTTTAGAGAAAGGTGAAATGTTTATTCCTATTAGCTGGCTTCCCCACAAGATACAGTATTGACCTGGAGGAATGCCTGATCGGCTATCACAAATTACAGCTGCTGCGCCGACGCCACTCTGCTCCGATTCTGTGCAGGCATCGGTGAGCGAGCAGGGCACATGCAAACACAACCTACCAAAGACAGGGGGGGAAAAAAAAGAAAAGAAATCAATGCCGCCTAGTCAGATGTTAGGTAAGTTGTCCCCGACGTTTACTTTAGGGACAGTCACAGTTGTTTAATAAGACCCCAAGCATCTCCAATCAATGAGAGCCTTCCATTTCCAGGTTTTGAAATCAATAGGGATGTTTGATGTAACACTTGTGACTTCTTGAGAGGTGGGCCATCACCGGGCCACCTGCAAATCATGCACTTTACCAAGGTTTTGAATAAGTCTTTTTTTAAATAGTTGAGATACTTGAATGCATAAAATAAAACATAAACCATGTGTTGCATACAGATTAAGGATGGAGCTGAAAGGAGTATCTTTCAATTATAAATAAACATGTCAGGCCTTGTAAGACCTAATGACATGTGTTTTATCTGAGGTAAAGAAAGTAAATTACAGCAGGAGTTTGAAATAAAATGTAAATAATCTCAGACGTGTATTTGTTTCTCCTGCACCCCGAAAATACTCCAAATGTCATGAAATCTGTTGTGTACAAGACAATTTCTTCCTATACTCTTCCTCCTTTGTCTCCTTCCTGCACCTCTGCCCATCCCTGTTATATTGATGCGCGCCCCCCCACAGAGTCCCCTGCGCTACCAGGTATGACTAACTGCTATCTTGCTCCCGCGACTCCTTTGTCATTTATCTTGTTCCGCTATGCCAGCCGGCTGACTGCACAGCACGACAGCATGCGGTGACAATAATTTGCACTGATCGGACCCCTCTGCCTACCCCACTGTTACAAATGGCAATCGATTATCTTGCGGTAGTACTATCGACTGTTCAGTACTCGTATGTTTGTATGTGACTGTAGCAGGAGGTAGGTTTATGTCTGTACTGAGGGAGGAACGTTGCTTTCTATAACTGCAACCCCCCCCCCCTGTCATACACCAAAAATTTAATTATGTGTTAATCAAATACTTGAAATATGTCTGTATAAGTGTAAATGCCCAGTGTGAAGATATGTAATCCACTAAATTTGATGTCTGTTGCTGGTTAAAGTGTGTAATGTGGCAGGTAAAGGTGACATTATATGTTATCACTGCGGTTATGCAGCTGCATGTGACTTTTAGACCCATGTTTTATGAGTATGGCCGAGATTACTCAACTCCATACGATAGGTAGCATGGTTGGCCTCAGAACAGGTAATGAGATCTGATACGCCTTCATGTCAAAAGGACCTAATTAAGGTGGATCAGACATCTGATTAGGAAGACTCCTGGGATTTTTTTCTGTGGAAGTTTTCAGGACAAACCCATCATTGAGGACTCCTCGTGGTAGACTTATAATTTGATGAAGGATTTATCTATTCTGGTAAGACCTGGTGATCTCAAGAGAAAGGGGAAAGCAATACTGAAGAGACCAATGTCTGGAATGCCTCACTTAGACTGTTGCAACTCAACTTTAGATAAGTGGACAAAAAAAGAAACATGTTGATTTATTTCAGGCAATCATAACATCTTGTTACATTTCCACCTGCAGGCTGGCATATAATTGACATTTGCCATGTAAACATAAAATACCCCATAAAAGCTGAAAAACTACAGGGAAAAAGAGTAGTTCATCAAACCTAACAAGAAATTTGAGGTGTCCTTCAGACTTCCCAAACTCCATGGGATCAGTTTGTATCTGTGATAAATAAACCCACTCTGCTTACCAAACAAACAAAATTAGAAAGGAAACCCTGTAGAGTCCAAATAACATTTACACGCCTTTACATCATGAATTTGTCTCCCTCGGTCAAACTGTCAAAGCTAACTTTGTTAGATTCTGAAGTGTATGAGTGTTATTATGGGGTATAAATTACTTAATGTGTGATCATGCCAACAGCTGCCCGGTTTTCTAACAGCTGCAAGTTTCTGGCCTGAACCATAAAGTTGTCACTTATCCTGCTTACCCCATTTACTTCCTTGCAACTTCTGTCTCTTCCCATCAAGGAAATTCCAGTTAAATCCCACCATTCTGTCACACTGGTGAGGATCCAGCGGTGGTCCTAAAAATTTGGGCAACATGCAGGTCTTTGTCCGATGTGTAAGGTGATTATTTTGCTCATTATAATCCCCAAATTGGAGAGTTTTGTTATATAGCAATCCATAGCTAAAATATACACTCAGTGACCTATGACCAGTGATCAGGTGGACCCCCATTTTTATTTAGGAATATTTTAGCTCTTGGTGTCATAGATCCAAAAGGTGTTGGAAACATTCCTTAGAGATTTTGCTCCTTATTTACATGATAGCATCAAACAGTTGTTGCATATGATGATAATCTTACATTCCACCACATCCCATAGATGCTCCATTAGACTAAAATCTGGTGGCTTTGGAGACCATTGGAGTACAGTGAACTCATTTTCATGTTTAAAGAAAAACAAAAACAAAAACGATTGCAGATGATTTGAACTTTGTGACATGGTGCATTATTCTGCTGGAAGTAGACCACAATCACCATCCTGGACCACAGATAAAAGGCTTTCATGTTCATGCTAAATTCTGACTCTATCTGAATGTGGCAGCTAACATTGAGACTCATAAGGCTAGGCAAGATTTTGCCAATCTTAGTTTGTCCAATTTTGTTAAACCTGCACTATCTAAAACTCTTTTTGCCGCAAAATACTCCCTTTGCTGCATCTGCCATTTTTATAAAGAATTCAAGTGAATCTGGTATTGGCTCCAGTAGACGTTTGAAAAAGAAAAAAGAAAGTTTGCTCCAGTCAATGAGTTTATCCCAACAGAACGCTACCCCCTTTGGTCTGTCATTGGCTGGAGGCAATACGTAAATCTCTGCCCAGAAACGTCCCGAACACACCAAAACAAAAGGAAAACATGAAACGCAGTCAGAGGAGGGAAGGTTGCAAACAAAACTCACCACCACAGGAGAGTAGATGCCCAAAGGTATGAATTGAGCCGAATTTCACTCACACAAGTCTAGCATTTATTTTCAGGGGGAGAACTTCGAGTACAGACTCAAGTTGATGCAACGTGATTGGCTGATTAAAGGAGTACAGCGCAAGTTCCATGTTTTTTTCAGAAGTTCGCCCCCTCTGGTGACAAGTGGAAGTGACACTAATGTCGCGCACATGCATGGGCTGCTTCGACTGCATTGGTCTCTAATTTATCCCACATTACATTCAGTCTGAGCCCAGAGTTAGAGACATGATTTCTACTGAAGTAATAAAGTTATAAATCTGCAAGTTGTTTACGGTTTGATCGTTGAGTTAACTGACGGACTGTATGTTAATGGTAACAACAGGCTAACACTGACTTGTAGTTCAAATATCCAAATTCACAGGCTGAGACCATGATTACCTTATAAAATTACAGCATCAACTAAATTTAACAAGTTGACAAGAGTGTATCTCTTCCCCAGGAACAGTCATATGGCTGTCATATTGCCACATTTCCATGCTAAAAACTTAGCATTGCAATATTATGCATCCTTATTTCCATCATTCATCACATTTACCTTGTTAGCGAGAAAAAAGCCAACTGTGGGTCCTGTTTTATTCCCAAACTGGATCGGAGCTCCCTCCAATTAAAAAAAGAAAGAAAAAAAGCTGCTCAGTTGTTTACTCCTGTCTTCCTCTGGTGCCACTGGTGTTGTGCCAAAAAAGCCCCCCTGCCGTGGGGACTGGTCAGACTCCAGTTTGGTTCTCTTCGTCTCACAAGATAAAACTTTTCTTTTTTGTCTTACTGGAGTCTTAGTTGGGGTTTGAGAGGCACCTGCTCTCCATCTTTTAGCAGCAGTCAGTGGTGTCTCAAAATTCCCGGACCCGTGGTGCAAAACACCGGTGAAGGTGCAAGTGCAGCCAGATGAACGAGTACGCGCAACTCGAATCCCCCACAAGCGCCCCCTTGAGGCTTTGTACCCAAATTTCTCGCATTGAGCATTCAGAAACAGTATGAAGACACCACCACAGTGAAGATCAGCTCATTCTACACATCAGGCAATTGTAAGAGCATGTGGAGAAAAAAAACAAGAGTATTTACACTTGTGCAATGCACCTTTAAATAATTGAACAAGTGTAACAAATAAAGTGACTGATGAGGGTAATTTAATGGAATGCAACTTTTTTAAAAAGGTAATTGTTGATTTTGTCAAAAGCAGTTAAATTCTACTGAAATTAATGGTAGAAATCCATGGAGATTGCAAATTTTTTTGTGTAGACATTCTCTTCCAAGTCTACAAACTATGAAAATGAAATGAAATGAAAAATACTTTATTTGTACCATAAGGGAAATTCAACATTGTGTAAAGCTCACTCTTTTTTTTGCCTTTTGTTGTTGTTGTTGTGTTTTTTTTTTTTTAACAATATAACATTAATATTAAATAATAATATAACAATAATTAGTCAGTCAGTCAGTCTTGTTCTTTAGGGTGATGGCTGCTGGCAGGAATGAATTTCTGTATCTCTCCGTTCCTACAGCGAACCTGACGCAACCTCCCACTGAACACACTCTTTTGACTTTTTCACCATGTTGTGAAGAGGGTGGAAAGAATCCTCCTCATCTTCATCAGCTTGTGCAGCATTCTTTTCCAAACGATCATCTCAGCGGCTTCAGAATCATCCAGCACAGAACCAGCTTTCTTCACCATCTTGTTTAGTTTCTTCAAGTCTCTGGTTCTGATGCTGCTGCCCCAGC
>JALJCO010012698.1:0-38186 GCA_023101725.1 Atherinomorus stipes
TGACAGGAGTACATTTGCTAATTTAATTTATATATCAACAGGTAAAAATTTATATTTTTTTGGGTTCCCCCCTTTTTTTGTTATTATAGATTTATAATTTGTCATAACTTAGCTGACTCCTCATACCATCATACCAGCCATGAAATCTAAGGGTTTGGCTGGAGTTGGTGTGTGTCAGTACTGGTGAGCACATCTTTCATTTGTGACGAGGTTCCAGAAATCCTCACCCGAAAACAGAGACAGAAAATCACATGCACGAGCATCTGTGAGATCCTCGTGTCCGGCGATATCCCACACAGGCTCGTCGTGTCTTTGATCCATTCATGGATCACTTCCTCAACTCTCAAACATTCCCAGCCGTCATCAATAACTCCCCTATTCTGATTATCCCCTCTTCTGCCCACACGTCCCTCTTTCTTTCTCCCATCACCGCGGCAGAGAAAACTTTCACCGTCATCAGTGCTTTCTGACAGTTTGTGCGGCGCAAGTGCGGCAGCGCGAGTGCAGCAGCGCGCTGCGACGTCAGTCACTCGTCCTGATGAGGCCTGATCGTCTCCTTCTAATCCTGATCAGCAAAGATCAGTGCAGCACCTCGTCTGCACTGTAAAGACCTCTGGGCGTATAGTTTTTTATTCTAAAAGTCGCGATCTGTCTCTCACTCTTTCCAACACGCTGCTGCTTTCGCCTTTGTGCGCAGAGAGCGGGTGTCGGGTTTCAAACCTTTATTTCTCTGATTTTTTTCACATAAACACACTCAAAAATGGCGTCAGAACTGACACTGTATGTCTTGGCGATGTAGTAAAACCAAGCAGTAACAGTACAAGGCTATAAATTTAAAGATAAGGTCTTATTCTTCAGTAATGTCATTGTCGCAATATTGCGACTTTGGCGCCTAGAGGGTTAAACTAAAAAATGAAATAACTGGGAGGTCCTCAATCAGTTTCAGAGACCCCAAGCTGCTTCCAAACCACTTTTCCTTGTTAGACACTTGCTGCCCCTATAGTTGGAATTTTTAAGATTGGAGATGTAGAAATTAAAAATCCCAGTTTTTCGCTTTTCTTGCTGAGATTGCTGAATAATATACAGTATAAATAAGAGCATTTTTAAATGATAACAAATCCTGTCTCATAATGTGAGCAGAGCGGAGCTAAAATAAAATGATGTGCTCTGAGGTATCTACTTATGGCCACCCCTAGGTGAGTAATCCTCTCACCCTGGCCACCCCAGTGAAAAACGTCTGGCTCCGCCACTGTCCTATACTGCTAAAAGGTGTAGGGGAATATTTAAAAGAAAAGATGTTTGAAGTGTGCAGAGTAAAATCTGCAGGTTAGGAGGTATTATAAGACAGAGACGATGATATGTGCTGGTGTGCAATACACCAAGAACTTGGAGTAACTTCATTTGTTCCCTTTCATGTAGTTTTGTGGTTGGATCATGAGATGAGCTGGATGACAGACTTCCATCACAGCTCTCTTTTAGATAACTTTCATTTGGCTTGTTTGGCTTTTGTTTGTGTTGTTTGCATTTTTTTTTTTTTTATGAATACGTGTGACACACACAATGTATGGTCACACTGTGATTTATCTTTTCCTTTGTATTAGTATTTCTCTATGTAAAGTAATTCATGGTTCTGCAGTGATAAACTGTGTATACTGTTTCGCCAGCAGGAGGCAGTGTGGCAATTTGCTTCTCCGTTTGTCTCAGCTTCAGCGCGAGTGTAAACTTCCTTATTCGGCTGAACAGAAGCATCGCCACTTGTCTCATCATTTCTCCTGTTTTACGCGGGTTAGTAAGTGATTAAATCACATGAAACTGCTGAAATTTATAAGTTAAAGTGTTATGTAGTTTTTCAAACTTTCAACAAAGTATTTAGTCCTTAAACAGAATGAATGTGTGAGTGAAACGTCCTCACGAGGCCAACGTGCCTAAAATGGCGACGTCTTCCGTGTATACCTGGATAACATACCCCTGCCCGCCCCCCCAACCTGGCTTCCGAAACTTTATAGGGGATTATCACGCTTCCGTGTTCCGAACTTCCGGTTTGAAACACTTAGACGGCCCACTTCCGGCCCAGTTCAATGTCCCTGCTTTACTTCGTAGATAACGTCAATAAACGCCAACCCTACTGAAATTTTCACGGATTCCAGACTGAAGTGATACTAAGGAGGAAGTGGATCAAAGCGATTCTCCAGAGTGAAGGGCCGAACTTTATAATAAAACAACGTAGCATGTTTGTTTGTAGCCGGTGGGCACAACACCGGCATGCTAGCATTAGCCAGCTAGCGTTTACCGACGTGCTTAACTTTTTGCGTCTTAAAACACACATACATCTGAAAATCGGGTCTGTACCCCCGTTTCCAGTGGAACAACTGGGGACTGCCAAGAAAGGAGACGCCTTCAGATGCTTGTGTGTTTTCAGCCGCACAAAGTTAGGCACGTTATCAAAAAAAAAAAAAAAAAAAAAAAAAGAGCTGGCTAATGCTAACATGCTAACAGCAGTCCGCCAGCTACTACTCTGTTAAACTTTGTTAATCGGATAAACGCCAATGCCAAGTTTTCATTCCAGACTGAAGTGATGCTAAGGAGGAAGTGGATCAAAACGACAGATTCGCCGCGGTGAAGGACCGAACTTTATAATAAAACGAGACACGTTTGTTTGTAGCCGGCAGACTGCGCAGTCGTGTTAGCAGGTTAGCATTAGCCAGCTCGATAACCTGCCTAATTTTGTGCGGCTTGAAAACACACAAGCATCTGAAAGCGTCTCCTTTCTTGGCAGCCCCCAGTTGTTCCAGTGGAAAACGGGGGGGTACAGACCCAGTTTTCAGATGTTTGTGTGTTTTAAGACGCACAATGTTAAGCACGTCAGTAAACGCTAGCTGGATAATGCTAGCATGCTGTTAAGTGCCGGTGTTGTGCCCCACCGGCGACAAACAAACGTGTGTTTTATTATAAAGTTCGGCCCTTCACCGCGGCGAACCGATCGCTTTGATCCAGCTTTTGATCCAGTATCACTTCAGTCTGGAATGAAAACTTAAGTATGTTTGGAGTTTATCCGATTTAAACAGTATAACAGAGCAGGAACGGCTGTCGTTAACATGGCCCGGAAGAGGAAGTGCCAAAATCCGGGAACTTCCGGTAAGCGTGATAATCCCCTATTCCTGTGTATTAATGTTTTCATATCTGAACATATTTACTGTTAGACTGTATTTAAGTGTTTTATTTTGTGTTAAAGTGTTTTGAACCTGATAACAAAAAACAGAAACAAGTGCTGGCTTTTCAGTTTGAATAACCAACATGGTTATTGATTTCATTTAACACTGTTTATGTGCTTCTGTATCCATGCTAGTTTTACGTGGGAGAAATCAGGTTCTACACCTGACAGAAAGATTCAGTGAAGACTCAGAAAATGCTTTATTTGTTTAGTACAACAGTGGGACTTGCGAAGTTTATGGAACTGCTTTAGTTATATGTATTTCTGTGTATATGGCATTTAAAAGCGGAAAATAGTTTTTTTTGTGACCTGTGAATAAATTCGTCTGAACGAAGCTGCACTGAACAGAAGCATCGCCACTTGTCTCATCATTTCTCCTGTTTTACATCGGATTTACCTGTTATGGGCTTGAACCCGAGACCGGACCTGTAACAGCGCACAAAAACAAACAAGACACTAACTTTCAAACACAGAACCATGATGGGCAGATTAAAATGATTAATTCTGTTAGTAATAAAAAATATTATAGGTTGTTTTGTAATACATGTCATATACAATATGGGGGTTTTGATATTGCCTTTTCTTTTCACCAATATGTGATATACCAGTATTGTTCGACGATGAATTTCCAATTAAACAATCAACTGATACCGATCTCTGCAAACAACCGTGAGGTTGTATCTCTAATATTCTGAGAGATAAAACTATATTCTGCTCTGTGAGCAAAGATCCCAAAAACTCCTTAACTCAACCAGAGGAGTTCATGTTGGACATCTGACTGCCAGATATCAGATACTAGCAGTTATTAGATACTACCATATCAGATACTACCATATATCAGATACTAGCAGTTATTAGATACTACCATATAAACCTATATATTATATACCTTTAGGGGAGTGGGTAGAGCCGGGTTCGAGTCCCCGACACGACCCCTAGGTGAACCACTGGACCCCTGAGCAAGGTCCCCAACCCCCCAACTGCTCCCCGGGCGCTTTAAGTAGCAGCCCACTGCCGATACTACTGAGATGGGTGAAATGCAGAGCCCTAATTTCCCCTCAGGGATCTAAACAGTATGACAAAAAAAATAAAAAATAAAAATATCAGATACTTGCAGGTATTATCAACATGTGTCTGATTCTAATGTTTCTAACAACTTGGTAACTTAACCAACAACTTAAAACCAGACATATTATCAGCAGCTTCAAAGCAAGTCAGTCTGTAGCAGCAGCAGCTGCACCGTAGTCACATGACTCTGAAAGGAATGCTGGGAAATGAAGTTTTTCCACAATAACAGGGACTTTTTTAAACATGCTCGACCAACGCTGATGGAACAAGATCTCACAAGATTTTGTCAGTAACCATATCAGTCCGACAAAACCAATACCAATATTTTCCAATATCATATTTCACCGATATCGGCCACTAATATTGGACATCCCTCATTTAACACATTACTCTTGTACTGTATTTTCATGGGACGGTGAAAGTGGCTACTCAGAGTACAGCAGTAGCAGTGGCTTGGTCTCATCTCGGCCTTTTCTAGAAAATAAAAAAAAAATTTAAAAATAAATCTTGTTGAAAAAAGGAAGAACAAGCCATATATGGAAGTGTTTCCTCTACATTCATTTAGAAGAGGCTGCCTTTCCTAGACTCCAGCCACCCCTTCTTCAAATTTATTTCTTTTTAAATTGTTGTAAATAGCACGCAACTATGGCATGTCTCCTCCTCAGGGTTCCCACGCGACCTGGAAAACCTGAAAATGATTGAACATTTTTCCAGTCATGGAAAACACATGGAAAATGAGAAAGAGCAAAATGTCCTGGAAAATGAATTGTCCTCCCTTGGCTTTGTCTAGAGAGGAGGGGAAAAAAAAAAAATGGGAAAAAAGAAAGAAAAAGACGGAAGAAAAAAAAAAAATGGAGAATTTTTTCCCCCCACTTTAACTCCGCTTCGTCTGCACTTTGTCTGCACTTCGACTCTGCTTCGTCTGTGCTTCCAATGGAGGTTTGGATTTTTTTAAAAATGCATTTTCTGTTTACTTGTGTTATCTTTGTCTAATATTTACATTTGTGTAATGATCTAAAACATGAAAGTGTGACAAACATGCAAAAAAAAAAAAAAAAGAAATCAGAAAGGGGGCAAACACTTTTTCACAAAACTGTAGTGATTACAAGAATCTCTACCAAACATCTAAACAACAGGACATAAAACAGCCAAATAACACCACAAAGACGTGCGTGTCAGAGATCTGAGCCGTGCGCATGCTGGTGGTAAACAGGATGTAAAATCACGGCTTTCCCTCGGTGCTGTTGGTTATTGTGTTTCTGCTGGCAGAATAAAACGAGCCTCTGCACTGCGTCCACTCACCCCCCCCCCCCCCCCCCCCCCCCCCCCCCCCAACCACGGCAGCTGACAGCCTCGGCGTCAGGCGGCCACCACTTTACCTCTGACATTAATTGCAGATGACAGGGCTAAGTAGAAGGTCGTACGGAGTGACGATGATGACTGGAGGAAATTCTTCATGGTCTTTCCTCAGTCTGCCGTAGTCAGAGTCGTAGCACCGCCAGGTTTTCTCAGACAAATACTCAATATGAACACACACACATTCAGATGAGTTGTAATTTCAGATAATTTGGCATGTTTCTCTTCATCTCAGTTGTTACACACACCGGGGACTGTTACAAGTACAAGTAAACTATATTACAGTATGTAGATATACTACAGTATGTAAGTTTTTTTTTTTTACACATTCCCACCAAACATTTTACTATAAAAAAAAACACTTTCAGATCTATTTTGCTGTCATCCAATTTGAATCCAACAAAATCAAAATGGTTATACCCGTGTTTCTCAAATGGGGGCACACGTACTCCTTGGGGTACTTGGAGACACTCCAGAGGGTGCTTGAGAAAAATAAAGGGTACTAGAGACATATGTACACACGTACGTTTAAAATAACTTGTACTGGAAAAGTTCCTCTGATTATGATGTGAAACACTGAATTTTTCTGTTTCAGATACCTGAGATTAAATGTTATATTTGGTTTTTCAGTGATATTGTATGTGATATGCACATGAAAATAAGAAAAATGCACACATATGTTGAATAAATGAAATATGTAAATAAAATAAAAATAATAAAATAAGTGAAAAAAAAATATAGATCAAATTATATTATATCATCTAGACATAGCTTTCTAGGCTTTCCAGATCTTTTTTCTCCTCCATTTCTTCATGTGTTCAATACTTATTTCCTGTGTCATTTCATTACGTTACACATAACTTCATTTATGGACATGAAAGGATTTCTTTGTATGTGTGCATTACTTGGGTTGTTGTCGACATCTGCTGAAAATTTCATGTCAATAGCTCTACCAGAAATATATTTTCTAAGAAAAATGTTGACGTGTTCAATACTTTTTTTCCCCACTGTACATGCAGATTTGTATAAATTATAAATTCCTAGAAATAAGGTGCATGTGTAAAAAAGAAGAAAGTCATTCTTTATAAACTAAGGAGACCAGGCCTTTTCAGTTCCAGCTCCTGCTCTGCAAACAGGTTCCCTCTAACTATGCAGTCTCCACCTTTAAAGTGCTGATGACACGACCTTAACTTCCAGGAACTTTGCCATACAACAACACACCAAGACAAAATCGGTAGTTCTGTGCAGTTAGAAGTTAATCAGACATGTACTTACTAACTACCCGATGGCTCGGCTAAATGCTAATAGCTTTTCACTTGCAAACTTATCCTCCGTGACATGACATCAGACAGATAAGGAGTTGTGGTCCGTTCTCCCATTTACACGTATAATCAAAGCCGTGGAAAACATGAAAGATGCTCCAGAACAGCTGGACTGGAACTGGTTTGTGTGGTGGATCATCAGTTCAGAAGAGTGATGATGATGATGAGGATGAGGAAATGAGGAAATCACATTTTACAAGCTACAACCGGACTAGAACCATAGTCAGCTGCCTACAGTCTATTCTCCAGCCTCAGGTCCACTGGTTCAGCTAAAAGCTGCGATGCCGACACACCGAGCGACTCGGAACTGTGAGAAGCTGCTCCGGTTCCACATGGAGTCGGGTGTGATAGAGGAAAGACTCTCGTTCCCTGCGTTAGCTCGCGGCTAACGCCGCGGCAAATAATTAGCCTTTAAAAAATGAGAATTTAACAACCTCCATGGTTCCAGTGGAGTTTTAAATAGTTGCCGTTTGTAAAGATGAGGATGGAGGGAAGGATGCATTTTTGGACCGTAGACATCCTGTTATAACCGAGCAGCAGCTGTCTGTCCATACAGCAGCTGTATGACCGATCTGATTCAGCAGCGATGGTGTAGAAAGAATATTCCAGAGGACATGACGGCAGTTCCATGTGTTAGAGTCTCAACAGCAACAGAAGCTGCAGACAGGAGAGACGTGCAGAGGCTTCTACTGCTACCCGGTAAGTCCCACCTGCTGCTTTATCCTCTTCAGAATAAATTTCTGGATCTGTAGGAAACTCAAATAAACTAACGCTGCACTTATGAGCCTTAAACATTAACTGGCAATACAAAAGAAGGCTGAGTTGTACTGTTTGTAAAACTGGAAAAGGAACTTAAAAACGCAATGAAGCCATTGACTTCAGTGTTAAATGAGCTGAGAACGTTCTCTGACAGACGTCATGTCTGGTTTTGGCAAACAGTCTGGTCAGATGTACTGAAATGCAGCGATGTTTTTTAATAACTCAGCTATGTAGCAGCACCTGTTTCTGTTACATAGATCATCACGAAGAACCTTTTGGTCGATAAAACATGGAGAAAAATGTCAAAAACGTGTCATCAGCACTAATTCATTAAGACACACTTGTTTACCTTAGCCTATTCCAAACACTTGGATTTATGATTTGTTTATTGTGGCTGTGCTTTCTCATATAATTGTCTTTTAATTCTGTGATTTGTATTTTTCTGTATGTGAAACACTTTGAAGGCCTTTGCTGTATAAACGTGCTATAAATGAATTTGACACTGACACAAACAATGACACACTAAACTTTGAAGAAAATACTGTTTTCAGTTGAAAATAAACACTAATTAGATCTCTTTCTGATCAAAGTTTCCAGCATTTCCTTCTCTCTGGTCCATTTATGGTAATTATGTTGGATATTCTCCACATCACCATGGGTTATATGCTTTTTCTCCATCATATTTTAACTGCATTGCCCTTTAATCACAATTCATGAGAGCTTTGTTCATGGTTCTGAACAAAAAAAAATTCATTGCGGAAAAAACCTTTCAACAACACAAATTAAAATAAAATAAAATCTATCAGAAAGGAGAAGTGTCTGAATTTATGCGGTGAGATGGACACCTGCCTCTAATAAGGCTGCCGCTCACTCTCATTCTTTTGTTTTTATTTGCGTATGATAGAAAAATTAGTTCTTGTCCATCAAATCCTGCACAGCTGTCACAACCAATGAAGGACTCCATTTGTTTCTAGAGTTTTCCTCCGTGTGAATTTACCCTAACAGCAAGACACAGGGTAAGGTAGGCCAAAAATCAATAAAGATTGGACACAGTCCAGTTCCTGCCTCAATTCTCCTTTTAGTCAGAGAGGCAGTCTGGGAGAACAAACCTATCAAGTTCAGGAGAACAACTTTCACCTCAAAATCTCAATGTCTTAGTCACACGTATGAGGTCTTCCCACGTTTTAAACCTTATTTTCTCTTCTTTTATTAAAGAGGGTAAAAGTAAAGTAGAAGTGTTTTACATATGCAGATTATGTTTGTGTGACAGTGAAATAAATGCCTTTAGAGTTCAGTGATATCAATAAAGTGAAAAACCTTTTAACTTTTTGTAAAATGAAGTGTGACCTAGGGTTGTGCAATTGCCTCTAAATTTCAAATTGTAGATTGTCATTGCTCAAGATTGCCAATACACGATTAAATTGGCAAGGGGACAGGGTCTTATGCTGATCGCTACCAGTGAGCATGGCTGCGTGAATAATCCGAATTTGATTGCACATGTGAGCTGAAACTCCTGTGACGTAGCTTTGTAATAAGTACTATTATACTTATTACATGTATTGTATATGTATATATTACTAATAATATGTATAATACTATGTAATTTTATAATACTTTAACATTTTAAACTCCATCCAGGCTTGACTGCATGAACAACCTTAAAATCAGCTTTGCTGGATGATGTGTTCATGAAATCTCTTGTGTGAACATTTCAGTAGTTCCACATTAAAACAATATTTATTTGCAATGAGTCTACTCTGTTGAACGACCGCGAAGCATGAGCAAACGGGATTCGTCAGTTCGAATTGAAGAGCTGCACCTTGTCTCTGTCACATGGGCTGCTGACAGTGTACCTGCACTGAGGAGAGAATGTGGATTGTAGGTCTTTTGGTAAACGGGGCTTCTCTAACAGTCATGTATTTCCTCCAGAAACATCTCTAAATGCACAGTACAGCACTGTTTTGTTTTTTTTTTTTATTAAAATTGCCTCGATAAACAGCAAATTGCCTGGCAACCTTCCAATTGCCAATATACAATTTAATTGGGAATTTTCCCAGCCCTAGTGTGACCTTAGTGTGATAAATACACATTTTCATACATATGTATTTCAATAGTTAATTTTCATAATAAAACCAACGGGTTTCATATGTATAAATCTGTATACTTCCTTTTTGTGCTGTAAATATTTGTCTTTCCTTCCATCAAGTGACTTCATTCTGCTTTACACTCACCATACACTGTAACAGCTCCAGCTCCACCTTCTACTGCCGGTTTGGACCCTTTTTTTCTCCAGAACTGACTTAAACTTGGTGGCATAGATCCCGCAAGGAGTTCCTCAGATATTTTGTCAAATATTGACATGACAATATCACACAGTTGTGCAGATTCATGATGAGAATCTTGCGTAACACCTCATCATAATGAGAATGTCCAGTTCCACGTTGTCATGATGAGAATGTCCCATTCCACCACATCCGTGATGAGAATCTCCCGTTCCACCTCATCCGTGATGAGACTCTCCCGTTCCACCTCATCATGATGAGAAACTCCTGTTCCCCCTCATCGTGATGAGAATCTCCCGTTCCACCTCATCGTGATAAGAATGTCCCGTTCCACGGCATCAGGATGAGAATCTCCCGTTCCTCCACATCCCAAAGCTGCTCTGTTGGACTGAGATCTGGTGACTGTGGAGAACATTGGAGTCCAGTGAACTCATGGTCATGTTTTTTTAGAAAGCAGGTGGAGATGATGTCATCTCTGTGACATGGTGCATCATCCTGCTGGAAGTAGCCATTAGAAGATGCTCCACGGTGGCCATGAAGGGATGGACATGGTCAGCAACAATACTTAGGTAGGCTGTGGTGGTTAAACCGCCACGTTGGTACTAAACCTCCACCCCACCATCACACCAGCAGCAGCCTGAAGCCTTGATCCAGGCAGGATCCATGTTCACGATGTTTCCAGCAGATTCTGAGTCGAGCATCTGAATGTGGAGCTGAAATGGAGACTCATCAGACCAGCAACGTTTCTCCATCTTCTGTTGTCCAGTTCTGGTGAGTCTGTGTTAAAACCAAAAACTGAGAACATAATTAATACTATAGAAAAAAAGAGTGCATATAAGTTCCTTTCACTGCTACACTAGTGAAGGAAATCTGTTGTGTGAACTGGTTTTTTAGCTTTGCATTTTGCATGCATTCTGGTAACCAGCAGCTCCACGGTCAGATATGTGACATTAGATACTTTTGATCGTACACAAATTTATTCCAGGGACCTCAGTAGGCATCTTATTTCATAATACTGAGGGATAATACGATTCACATCGGTGTTATGCCATCTGCTAATAGCAGTTGGAGCTAAAATGGATGTGTTGATCAAGGGGCAAACTCCGCTGGAAACAGTGAGGCCCGGAAGTTAAGTTAAATAATTGTAGTTCTTCCTTCATCCACTAGGGGCTCCAAAACAGAACAAATCCCCATAGACTCCCATGTTAAAAAGACCACCTTCACAGCAGAAATAAACATGTTTACAGTCGACATAAACATGTTTAAAGTCTGGTTCAAGACATCATTTTAGGTTTAACAGGTCAAGTTTTCCGTCATGTCCACTGTGATGGGGGTGAACTTTTTTATAAATCATCCGTTTAGATTTTACTTAATCTTGAAAATACACATAGTTAGGGACGTGTCCTTTTAAAGGACAGGCGGCAGACCGGACGTCGGCCCGCCGGCTGGTGGCTGTCAGTTGACTCCTTGTTTGCTCTCGGTACGGTCTCAGTCTGCAGCAGAGTAGCAAAATGGTGGTTTTTAGCAGCTAATGGGCTCTATGCACAGCTCCATTACTTCCTGATCTTAAGGTTGCTCCTTTGCTTCCTGTCTTTCCTTACTGGACAAACTGATTAATCCAGGTGTGCCTGACCTCATTCACTGGCCAGACACACCTGGATTAATCAGTTCATCCAGTGATGAAAGACAGAAAACAAAGGTACCACCTTAAGTTCAGGAAGTAGTGGAACTGTGCATAGAGCCCATTGCAAGTCTAAGCGTGTTTTACCTTTATCCTGCCGCTTGGGAGGCTAATAATCATTAGCTCCTGTTAGTTTCAAGTTAGCTCGGTTAGCATTTAGCCCAGAGTAAGTCGGTGTGAATCATTTGCCCCGAGGCCGCACTTTCTCCATTTTAGTAATTTCCCGGAGTGATGACACATGTGACACGGCAAGATGGCGACGGTGGGAAACGCCCACCTGGCTTCACTTTCCTCTATTCAGATGTGACCAGATACGACTCCACTTTTTTGCAGTCTTTGGTATTGGTATAAGTATATCTTTGCCTTACTGTTTTTTTTTTCCAGACTTACCTTAACCAAAATACTACCCCTGTACTGCCAGTAAGACTACAACTATCACTACAGTATCCCTGATGCTTTTGATATAGTTGCCGTAGCATCACAAAGCAGTGCAGGTACTCAACATGGCGGCTGCTAGTAGTTTGAGTTTCATGTCTGTGATGTCAGCTGCAACCTATCAATAGAAATATTGTATGAGTGATGAGCTTTGAGTGGTCAACATAAGTACAGGACAGTCCTTTTGTAGATCTGTTAACCCCTAGTCACTGTGGCCAGATTCCTCCGTCAGAGGAGCAGTTTATAGCAGTTGA
This sequence comes from Atherinomorus stipes, assembly GCA_023101725.1. Taxonomy (NCBI): domain Eukaryota; kingdom Metazoa; phylum Chordata; class Actinopteri; order Atheriniformes; family Atherinidae; genus Atherinomorus; species Atherinomorus stipes. Next base: position 12,369 of record JALJCO010012698.1, read on the forward strand.
CAGCTATCTACAGGAAGAGGTGGAAAAAGGAGGATGGGAAAGAAGGGGTCACAAAGACAAGGGCCTGGAGGTGCATGGCAAAGAAGGGCGTGTGTTCTGGCAGGTAATTAGCTTTCAGAGATTAAAATGCTAGCTACATCTTTCATCAGAAATTTTCTAAGGCCCTGAGGCTCTGTTCTTTCAGGCACAACTAGTATTAATCTAATAGTTTTTAATAGTTTTATTGAACTTGTGATGATAATAAACACCAACTGAGAGTCCTTGGGAAGAGATGTGAAAGCTCTCGAGTCCTTTGGGAAATCCCAAAATCTGTGTGATTTTACACTTGGTGATTTAAGTCTAATGGAAATTAAGAGCAGTAGAGGACAGATTGAGGGTATACATTTGAAAAAGCACATCAAAGTTGTCATCATGTAGAAGCCTCACTCAAAAAATGAAGAGCATAAAATTATTATTTTAAGTCTTTAACAAAATATCAAAATAAACTAGAGTTCCGATAGGCCTTCGCACCACCTTCGGTGCTCTGGCCTAATAAGTAAATCTAATAATAATAACAATAATAATAATAATAATCGAAGATGTACAACTGATTAACATGCAATCCGTCAAAACTAATTTAGAAACTAGGGGCAGAAGACAAATATATGACTGTATACAGCAGAAAGTTTCCTGCATTATTCGATTGACAGTGATTCTTTTATGTGACTGATGTGCTTCCAGTTGATCATGAAAGCTGAGAATGGGAACTCTCTTTGGTTGATGACATATACAGAATATGATGGGATTGTTTGTGTTTAAGTAAATGGGTCAAAATGAATATATCACAGTTACAGTGTGTTCAGACCAAACGCATTTTTGGCGGCAAGAACACACTTGACCCAAATCAGACAACCAGAGGCAAAAACGCGTGTCAGGAGCGTCTAGAGTGTGGTGGTGGACTTGGTTGTTTCCTTTGCCTGCGTCTGTACGATCGTGGATGAAACTCAGCAGCTGTTTGGTTTTATTCGCTCCACAAGGCCAGAGTTGATCCTTTATTGTCTTTGTAAAGTGAAGAGTTTTCCCAGATTCGTATGATTGAACATTTTTACAGTCATGGAAAGCAAATGGAAAATGAGAAAAGGAGTAAAGGCCCTGGAAAATTATTTTTCCTCCTTCTGCTTCATTGATGCTTCATCTCTGCTTCATAGCTGCTTTGTCGCTGCTGCGTTGATGCTTCATCTCTGCTTCATTGCTTCTTTTTGCTGCTTTGTTGATGCCTCATCACTGCTTCATTGCTGCTTCGTTGCTGCTTCATCTCTACTTCATCTCTACTTCATTGATGCTTCGTCGCTGCGTCATTGCTGCTTCGTCACTGCCTCATCGATGCTTCATCTCTGCTTCATTGCTGCTTCATCGATGCTTCATCTCTGCTTCATTGCTGCTTCGTCGATGCTTCATTGCTGCGTCATCGATGCTTCATCTCTGCTTCATTGCTGCTTCGTCGATGCTTCATTGCTGCTTCATCGATGCTTCGTCTCTGCTTCATTGCTGCTCCGTCGCCGCTTCATCTCTGCTTCATTGCTGCTTCATCTCTGCTTCATTGCTGCTTCGTCGCTGCTTCATCTATGCTTCATCTCTGCTTTATTGCTGCTTTATTGCTGCCTCGTTGCTGCTTCATCTCTGCCTAATTGCTGCTTCATCGATGCTTCATCTCTGCTTCATCGCTGCTTCATTGATGCTTCGTTGCTGCTTCGATGCCTCATCTCTGCTTCATTGCTGCTTTATCGATGCTTCATCTCTGCTTCAATGCTGCTTCGTCGCTGCTTCATCGATGCTTCGTCTCTGCTTCATTGCTGCTCCGTCGCCGCTTCATCTCTGCTTCATTACTGCTTCATCTCTGCTTCATTGCTGCTTCGTCGCTGCTTCATCGATGCTTCATCTCTGCTTTATTGCTGCTTTATTGCTGCTTCGTTGCTGCTTCATCTCTGCCTAATTGCTGCTTCATCGATGCTTCATCTCTGCTTCATCCCTGCTTCATTGATGCTTCAATGAGGCTTCATCGATGCTTCATCGATGCTTCATCTCTGCTTCGTAGCTCCTTTGTCCCTGCTTCATTGATACTTTATCTCTGCTTCATCGAGGCTTCGTCGCTTCTTCAATGAATGATTGACACCCATCAAACTCCGAGCTTCCTGCAGCTAAGCTAACCGAGCTAACCCGAAGCTAATGGAGGGAGACGGGCTAAAGCTAAAGAGCGCCGTTAGCTGCAGGGTATCGCTTGCGCGATTTGTTTTTCCTTCTTTCTGCACTTCCTCCCAGCTGCCGGATAACGCTACACATGTTAAATCAGTAAGTTACTATGTAACTAGATATAATTTATTTCCTTTACGCAAGTTTTTAAATCAAGATTTAATGTAGTTATGACTGGTGTCTGAGATAGTACTTATGTTTATAATACTTCTTTGAATTTAGCTTGTCTGAAAACCCTCGATCCGTGGATGGTATAAATCGGGAAAACCAGCTCTCCAGTAACGGGTTTAGCAGCTAAAAGTCCCCAAAGGTTATTAACCTCAGTGGGTTTGACTCATAAGCCAGTCTAAGCTGGTGGCGGGGACAATTCGTCCGGACAACAACTGCCTTAATTCGATATGGTCTGCCCTTTACAGCTGCGAGTCTCTCACGGGCGAACAACCCTTTATCCCGGACCCCCTCATCAGCTACCTTATCTCATCGACAGCTCGTCCCCTAAACGTTTTCTGAGCACTTGTTCAGATCCGGAATATTTAACATCCAGGAAAGTACAGGATGTCAGGACATGTTAATATGGCTAGAACCAACCTGTTAGGACCATTAAAGTTGTTAAAAATAGGCAGGAAATTACCTAGACCACTTCTTTCCTCAATGAGGGTAGCAACCATCGAACTGTGAAAACGTGAAATAATCACTAATTATTCTTCATGCAGGTTAAATTTATTGAAGCAATTTAGCAGGGGATGAAAAGGTATAAACAGCTTAAAAGCAACAAAAGTACAATCAGGTAGCAATTTATAAAACCCAGTATAAATGAAATAATCATCTGTCTCCAACACCTTAATCTAATCGAGGGATCTGATTCTGTAAAATGATCAAAAATGGGATAACTGAAATTAAATCCGGTAATAAAAAGCCCAATAATCAAAGAAAATCCAACAATTCCCAAATTAATCAGAATAATCTCATCATAATCCAACATCTTAATTTCTCCATTCTGTGTAAATTGTCTCACAAATTAATCCTAATTATCTCTCAGTCTACCTTTAAGTGTTGAAAGTCCTTTGGAAACTCAAAGCTGATAACCTGTTAAAAATTTAGGAGAGTGGTCCAGAGTCCGATCCCGAGCGCTCGAGTTGTACTCTAAAATCCACTTGGTGTACCCCAGTGCAGCGCTGGTCTAGCCCCCCCCCCCTCGTCCTTAGGGAGGGCTAAGCTGCCACTGTCAGAAGTACAAGGCTGATGCTAAAAGTCCAGAAGCTAAAATCCTTTTCAGTTGAAAGTTGGCTGTGATTACGTCCAGATCTGGTGTTAAAAGTCCAAGTGAAAAATAAGCCTTCTGTCCGATTCCTTTGATGTGAAGGACGCATCCTGCCTTCTTCAGATCCATAGAGACGTAACGCTATTATTACGGTTTACAGGCACCTTTATAATCTTTGTTCAGGGAAGATCACAAGGTCAGGTCTGCTCGTTTGATTGGCTTGAACAAATGATTTATCCAGAACGATGACCTAATGTCATGATGTTTACTGCCTTGTTTTTTAAGGTGAGCTCATCTTTCAGGTGACAGTCATACTCTGTCTGGAGCTGCCGAATGTTGGGGGCTCCAAGTTCCTCTTTCTTTGGCGCTGCAGAGAGCCAGGGACTTTCCGAGTTCCTCTTTCTGCTGGCTACTTCCCTTTTTTGACCGACTCAAACTGGTTTTAGCTGTTTTGTTCAAATCTGACCTGGGGTTATGCTGAGAGCTCAGTCACTCTGACTTTTACATTCTTCTTACATTTCAGACAATTGATTACATTCATCACACATCATTTCATTGTTTCAATCACATTTTGCTTATAATCTGCTTCGATAACACTCCTTGTACTAACTCATTCGCAGGGCAGAGTTAGGAGCTTAAAACCAGCTTTCTCTGTTTTTAGCAGTTTTTCTTACTCTGACATTACATACACGTCAGTAACTTTCCTCGATTAACAATCAACAGTTACAAGTTTTTACTCATTCGTTATACAGCATTGTTGTACACAATGAAGTATTTAATACATTTCTGTGATTTATAACTCATTTTCTTATGCTCAATCTGCCATCAAAGTCTCTGCTGGCCTGGAGGTCAGAGGCCTGATTTGCTGGCATGAGTAGGGACTGGCTCCTGTAGACCTCATATTATGAGCTCCGTTGACAAGCTTTTTTGTTAATTATACCCAATGAAGGCTCTTTCATTCAAGAAAAAAACTGCTCTCACAGCTACAGCAGATTAACCACTGTTTATATTAATGTTTTTTTTATTTCTGCTAATTTGACCAACGTTGATCAAGGTCCAGGATGTGACGAGTTTCTCTTTTATTACAACTTTCTTTTAGTAGCTCTGAAAGGTCAAGATGGCTGCCTCCAATCCATCCACATCTGCCACGCAGAGCAAAACCTGTAAGTGCCCGTCTTGGCAAATTCAGACTGCGGTTTCCACATTGAAATGTATCATATTTATTATATTATTTATTTATCTAATATTAATTATTATGTAGGCCATAAATGTAGTGTTTTTCTCAGCTCTTTCCCATGTCTTGTTATTTAGCCTGCAGATGTACAAAGGATAGTGAGAGTACTTTCAGCTGATCCAGCTGTTCAACCATCACCAACTCAGTCATTCTTTAGACTATTTTTTCTGTCCCCATAGACAACATTTGGATAACTGGGGAGAGCTACATCTGCGGTGGTGCCCAGAGAGCTGCAGAGACCATTGGAGGAAATCTGGGGCTCCGTCATCTCCTGGTCCGGCTGGGGTAGACTACGGTGGAAAGGCTTCCAGCCCTTCTTTTCCTTGCGAGGAAGAGCAGCTCCTGATGCCCTCATCATCCATTGTGGTGGTGGTGACATCATAGAGGAGGATCTGCTCCAGCTCCACCTGCAGCCCCCCCACAGGCCCCCCCCCCTCTTCTCAGCCATCACCCAGAGGTGCAGATGGAGGGCATGTGTCAAGGCCAGGAGGTTTGTTAACAGTGTTATGGCTACATTTATTGCTCGTGTAAATGGTGCCATTATTGCCCATCCACACATTAAACATGACAGTCCAGAACTATTTTCATCAGACAAAGTTCATTTCACAACTAGGGGAAATGAATCTTTATTACAACATCAGCAGATTTCCTTAAAGACCTCCAAAGGCAGATAAAAGCTTGGGGCATCGTTGCTTTTGAACTTGGCCTGTAGGACTTTTTAAAGGAGTGATGACATAGCAGTAAAAACTAGTTTATGTTGTTGGCATTACTTTATATGTAAATACTCCAAAGAAAAAAACGGCACTTTTTACAGCGGAGTATTGTTTTGAAACGCCAGACCTCACTTCCTCAGTAAAACAGTTGGGTGCGGTAATGATATGCAGCTTTACCCGGAGACCAAGTTAACCTCATTTTGATTGGCTACACCTTATTTGGCTATGACCTTATTTGGAGAATCTAGGTCAAGCTGCGGTCGGAGTTTGCTAAAGGCTAACTGCTAGCAACATGGGCAGTTCAGACAGTGTGAGCTACGTTTATCAGACAAGACAGCATTTAGAAAATAAATAAACTTACAGGTAATGACAAGGTTGTGGCCCCCTCCCTCAGTGTTGATACAGAAATTTTCTTTTACATCCATTTGTTTGAAAACCCAGACCTGACTGCTCAGCAATTAGCTCCACTTGCAATTGAATCAGCGAGGGGAGGGGTGAGAGTGGAGCGGAGGGTGGAAGGAGAGAGGGGGGGGGGCTGTTTGTTTGATAGTGTGCTCTTATTGGAGCAAATGAATTACATAGAATGATAGAACTACGTAGAATGATGGAACTACGTAGAATGATAAGCTGCTGTCTGATTCAACTGTTTCTGAGCAGAGAGACAAAGCTGACAGACCATAAACAGGAACTTTGATTCTCACTCTGACATTCACATGACCTCATCAGTGCACAATAGATCAGATTATACCCCAAAACCCCAGAAAAGTGAAATTTGATGTCATGGCATCTTTAAGTGATTTTAATGTCCGAAATTTGACGGAAAAAGTTAATTGAATTGAATTTAATTGAATTTGATTTAATTAAATTCCAAACACCATGCCAGTATTATGTCCTTGCTGTCTTTGGTGAGAACATTTTTTTGTTTGCTAAATTTATCTTTGTAAGGAATCCCGCTGCTTTTCTGCCTCGATGAATATGCAATCTGGGCGTTTTATTGGGAGGTGACTATGCAAACAGATCAGGTTTGCCACCGTAATGTGATTTATCAGACGTGTAACTGATTGCAGGCGCTACTTTTGTGCCTATGAATAACACGTCTGAAAAACAGGTATTGGGCGTTTCCCAGATTAGTTAAGACACTCTTAACGCTGAGGTCCTCCTTAAGTCACTTCTTAAAGGTGCCTTGTTTGGACGTTGCGTTTCCCAGATGCGCTCTTAACTCAGGAGCTCTTTATTTTCAGGAGCGGCCAGACCCACTCTTTCGACCCTTCTTTAACGTTCCCCCTGCTAAGGGAACAACAGGCCCATCTACTGGTCACTTTTGGAAACGACACTATTTCCCGTGAAAAAAAAGTAGAAAATGGAAATTATTAAAAATGGACCTATTCACGGATCAGTTGTTGTATTTTGAGTCATGTTTTCTCACTCATGTCATAATGTCAATCATCTATGATGGAAGAAAACTGTAGTTACCGAGTGAATGACAGAAAATATTGTGGTTAAGTTTAATCATTATGGCAAGATAGGCCTCCCTATAGCTTACGTTAGATAAAGCTGTGGGTATCAACCACAGAAACAAAAACATTGCGGTAGGAATTGTACGCAAATTATACGCAATCTATGAGGACTCACGTCATATTTACGCATTTGTCAGCTGTTCATGATGAGATGCACCTGCTTCGCTCAATAAAAGCATGGCCATTTACGCATACCCGTATCAGACATCATGGCTGCTTTACAGCAAATTTTGGTAGCAAACCAACAGCGTCGCCGTAGACGGAGTGACACTGTGTATGTACATGCTTTCATGCGCCAGCATTTCAGTCCTCTAGATGTGCTGTCATCGCGCTATTCAGATGCGTTACAGGCTACCGCACGACGAAATCGAGCGGATCATTCAAATAGTTGCTCCACACATCAGGAGGCCCACAAGGTGCAACTTTGCTCTGAGCCCAGAGGTGCAGTGCCTGGCTGCGTTGCGTTTCTACGCGGTGGGGAGCTTTCTGGAGGTAGGTGGGGGGATGGAACCGGACTCAGCAAGGCGTCGGTGTCAGTCGCGCACACTGCAAGGGCTGGATGGGGACATTTTCAGCGCTATTGATTGCCATGCCCTGGCCTTTGCTTCTATGTCTTTGTCCCTCCAAAGAGAATGCTTTTTTTTACCTGCCACTTCTTCAATCAGAATCGCCATCTCCTCTGGCGTGAAGGCCGGAGAGCGCTTCATCCTCTTGGTGGGGTTCCCTTCAGCCATTACGTCAACAAATAGCGTCAGAATGACCATTATTTATAGGGCATCTGTAAATTTCCAATCGCCTACACCTGTTTAGCACAATTTGGCCAATTACACAATATACAATGAGCTTTTCAATGAATATTTGCAATCACTGGTAATCACATGCATATTTTTAACAGTTTGTCTTCTTGCACAAACACATAAACGTATAAATGGGCTCAATATCAGCGTCGGAAAATAACCTCCACACTAAATGAATGGTGTCGATCGGTATACCTGACCTCGATTGCTTTTTTTTTCAGCACCCCCGGAAGTGGATAGCTTCTGTTAGGACCTTCTTAAGATGTAGCGTAGCAAAGACGTTTCTCAGGAAATAAGAACGCGCGAAAGAAGCAATCTGGGAAACGGGCGTATCTTTGCGATCCTTTGTTGGGAAGAGCTTCCTTGAGGCCTTCTTTAATCCAAAGAAGAATCTTAACTGGGAAACACGGCCATTATTTGCAGCTGAGACAACAGATAATCTCTGTGGAAAATTTTAAATATTCTTAAAATAAACTTAAAAGGAGAGTTTTTGCCTAAAAAATGCATCTGTTTGACATTATTCAGGTTTAATTCAGTGGTTAATAGGGTGTTAACATTCTGGTAACAACAAATAAATAAAAAGGAATAAAATTACCTGTTCCATTTAGTTTTTACAGGAATACGCAGAAAAAATGCCCAACAGAGACACCTGAGTTTGGTTATTATCGTGGTAGAAAAGATGACAATTAAATAAGCCAGGCAAGTTTGAGAATTTCAAGGCTATTTACTTATAAAAAAAAAAAAAAAGACAGATATTCATATGGTACATAAATAATGAATTAAATTCAGGAAGAGAAGAAAGAGTAAAACAAAAAAAAACAAAAAAAAGCTGGAACAGTTGCTGCTAGAAACCGACTGCAACATGAGTCCGGTTCCAGAAGATCCACGGATCTGGTGTCTGCGTGGGGGGACTCTGAGGTCCACATCAGAGCAGGGAGATTTTATTCCAGGTCATCCTGGAGGATGCTTCACTGGCCACCGTCTTTCTGACATGCACAGTCATCTTTGATAAGCTCCGATGATGTGGGCAAGCGTGGAAACAGCACAGCCAATGCTGACAATGACCGACAATATTCATCATCTGGGATATGAAATATTAATGTTTTACAAAGATTGACTGAGATCTATAATGAAGAGCGCTAATTTGTTTGCAGTGCAGATAAATTGTGTGCGCCTCTCTTCAGCGTTTGCAGGTGATCTACAAAGTTTCCACACGTAGTCGGAAATTTGACTCAAAAGAGATATTAATCCTAGATAAATAAGATGCACATATTAGGAAAATACATAAAATGAAATAATTATAATCACTATAAAATACAAACAATGCAACGAAATATCCATGTAGACCCCAAGAAGAGGCCAGTTTATAAGGACATGGATGAGGAGACGCTGAAGCAGATGGTGTGATATTACGCAGGTATGGAATGATAGGAGTGCCACAATAAAGAATAAATCTGAAAAAGAATTTTTTTAAAAAAGAGCAAATATATATAGACAAATACCTTAAACAAATACAGATATTTTTGTATTTTTAGCGATTTATTTTCACCTAATAATATTATTATTGATATTATTTTATGTATTTTCGTTTATTTTTCCTTATTAATTTTCATATTTATTTCCTTATTCATTTTCTATTATATTTCCGTTCATTTCCCCATATATTTTCTTATTTATTAACTGATATATATCTATATTGATTTCCCTATATATTCTAATTCATTTACTCATATACTGTATATCCCCATTCATTTCCCTTTAACTATCCCTATTTATTTCCCTATATTTATTCTCATTTATTTCCCTTTAAATATCGTTATTTATCTCTCTTTATCTTTTTTATTTATTTATTTATTTATTGTTATACTGTTTAGATCCCCGGGCTCTGCATTTCCCCCATCTCTGTATAGAAGTACCAGAGAGCAGAGAGCAGTGGGCAGTGGGCAGGGGGCTGCTACTTAAAGCGCTCGGGGAGCAGTTGGTGGGGGTTAAGGACCTTGCTCAGGGGTCCACAGTGGTTCACCTGAATGTCGTGTCGGGGACTCAAACCCGGGTCCTCTGCGCCAAAGCCCACGACTCTACCACTAGGCTACCCACTCCACTAAATTTTTAATTTTTTTTAAATATTAATTTCCTTGTGTCCGAGCTGTCGGTCATCTGCTTTTTTTGGGGGGGGGGGTCTACTCTAAACGGGGCTTCAGTGTGCGTACACTGAACCATCATTTGTATAACCACAACCGTGTACTGTAATCTTCTTCTGAGACTATTTTAGACGAAAAGCGAGTATTATAATTGCTCAAGTGTCGCTCATGATGGACCTATGATGCCGCGTTAAAGATTTTGGTCCGACTTTGAGCTGCTGTAATGCACTTCTGGTTATGTTACGCTGCCCAGCTGATGGTCGTCATGAACCTACAGTTTTATATCCCCAGTACAGTTGACCTGACCTGTGTATCCCATTTAAAGTTATACCGTGTAACTTTTGGCCACTAGGAGCTAAACCTGCAATGGTGCCAACGTCTCACAGGGCTCACGGCAATGAGGCAAATTTAAATCTCTTCTCCCGTGTTTGGATATTGAAATAAACGAGTCCATCGAGATTCAAGAATTTTCTAAAGGATTTTTCACCATTGGAGGATCTGCCCCTGGTGGAGGTTTGCGCCTCTAACTGTTTCCAATTACATGTTTACATAGCTGAAACATCACACACACAAACGCACAATGCAAAGATAAATGCACAATCAAAACCAGCACGAAACCAAGTTGTAGTTTTGTGCACTGAATGAAGTCGTAACTTTGGCAAAACTCACGTTTGTTATGAGAACGTCTGGATTAGCTCAGCTTACGGGACATTACAGCGGTTCTGCTTCCTTCTGAACAGCGTATGAAAACCACACAACTAAACCAAGCAAACTGCAGATCGTTCTGTTACTTCTTTGATATTTATATGAATTACAGAGACGCATTTATGCTGCAAACCAGCCACAATTGCACAGAATGTTTAGGGAGTCACGTTAGCTTTGGTCTATAGCAATTCTAGCTGCGTTTCGCTAACAGGAAACTATCGGCAGCTTATACGGCTCTGATTGATGTTGTTTTGAATAAACGCTGACTGAAAAAAAAAAGAAAAGCGTCACATTTTCGTACGTTTACACAACAGCCAAACTTCCTTACAGTCTAATGATACGGTGGCAAACAGAGAGCGGGTTTAGCTTCCACGCTGCTGTTTCACAAATCTCCAACCACTGAATTCTTTTCCATCGTCCACTCATGTCTCTGATCTGCCGTGATCCCTTTGCCTCTTTTTTTTCCGGCCTGCTCAGACATCACTTTCACCTTTTTACTTTGTTCCACCATGACGAAGCTTCCAGTAATGAGAGAAAGTCGCACAAGTAGAGCTTTCTGTGTTTACGGATGAGGAGCCGTAAAGCAACTTGCTGTACGGCACTTTCATGGACGACCGCCTCTCCAAAGTTACGATGTCTGGTTTCTGCAGAGGGAAGCCGCTCAGAGTGCTGACACGCGTCAGTCACTGTTTACTGGCCTGAAAAATCATGTAATACTGCTCATTTTAGGTTTAATGTCAGAGTCAGAAGTTACACGGTATTACTTTCAGTAACTAAGTTGCTGTAATATGAGTCATGGGAGGTTCCTATTGATAATCTGTTTGTTTTACGTGAATAAAGCTTCATTCCACGTCCCAGGCCCTGGCTTATGACTGCATGTTCAAACGTTAGGCTACATGGAGAACGCCGAAAAGGTCTCAACAAATTACCGTATAACCACTGAAAATGACGCACAGATTGTAGAGTACAGATACGGTATCAGCATGGTTTTGTGGCATAACTTTCCTGCTCTTTTTGTGTGTCATGAAGCGGCACTTTCAGACCATACAGGGGCTTCTGTCAAGTGTGAAGCCTAAAACTATGAGATTGGCCAAAAAAAAGGGAACTCCATCCATGCTGTTTTTCCCCTTTTTAATCTAATACAGCAGTAAGAGAACAACTTCGGCTTAACGTCATTTTTCTTCCCCATCTGCTGGGGATGGGCGGCGTGGGCCCCTTCATAACCGTGGGCCCTGGGCAGGGGAATGTGTCCGGTTGACATCGGCTTGTCAGAAGTTAGAAGGTATAAAAGACTTCTTTCAGTCAAACACAGTATTTTGTTATCAGTTAGTGTAATGTGCAAAAATAAATAAATAAAAAATGAGGCAGTTATTTATTCAGAGCTTAAAGTAAAATAAAATCCTGAAACTTCTTTGAGAAGAGTGGGTTTGTTTAAAGATAGTTTATTCGCATTTACTTTGGAAAATTTGCCCAAAAATAGGGGCTGTTTTTTGTGACTAGGGTCTAAATCATGAATGACATCATAGCGCGTTCTTGCTGGAGCCAGCCCATGCATCACCTTGTAAATCAAACATGATATACATATTTAAAATTCTTAAAATTTTCAAAATTAAGCAGGTTATATTTAACTAGGATGTCACAGTGATGAAAGGACAGTGGTTTTTTATCTAGGATTTTTAAAGATTTTTTGTACAATGATTCCATGAATGTACCAGCTAATGAAACGGTACTCTATGGCCCTGATTTACGAAAGGTTTGGGCGTGTTAAAACTGGCGCTATCTTCATTAATAATCCACCGGAGCTGATGTACAAAGCAGGGCAAAAGGAGGTGTGCGTGTAATTTAGCACGTCTGAAAAGCAGGTGTTATCTGGCAGCTTTATGCACTGATGCTGCTGCAGGACTGCAGACATGCAGCAGTCAAAACAATTTCTCATGAGGTGTGCAGGCGACACGTCAAGTTTTCATAATCTGATTAAATAATCGACATCCCTGTTTAACACAGGTTATTCAAGACAGATGAATCAGAACATCTGCAGCTCTCGGATAACGGTAGGATCGTTAAAGCCTAAATTAATTATGTCTTTGTATTTTCTTTTATTTTTTGCCAATGGCATATTTTTAAAATTACGATCAACTCTTGCGCGCCCGTCCTCTCCAGGCTGCTGCTCCTGCAGCTGCTCTGAGGTTGCTGTCCTGCGTGAAGTTGCCCCCACCCTACAGAAAACTCAGTGAAAATAACCAGTAACGTAGCACAAACAATTGATACTACTGTAGTTTTTACTGAGTTTTGCGTGGGGTGGGGGGCAATTACGCAGGTACCTGGCATTGTGCCAGAGGGAGTGCACTGTGTGCGTAATATCAGACCATCTTCAACAGCGTCTCCTTATCCATGTCCTTATCCGTGTCCTTATCCGTGTCCTTATCCATGTCCTTATCCGTGTCCTTATCCATGTCCTTATCCGTGTCCTTATCCGTGTCCTTATCAGTGTCCTTATCCGTGTCCTTATCAGTGTCCTTATCCGTGTCCTTATCCATGTCCTTATCCATGTCCTTATCCGTGTCCTTATCCGTGTCCTTATCCATGTCCTTATCCGTGTCCTTATCCGTGTCCTTATCCGTGTCCTTATCCGTGTCCTTATCCGTGTCCTTATCAGTGTCCTTATCAGTGTCCTTATCCGTGTCCTTATCCGTGTCCTTATCCGTGTCCTTATCCATGTCCTTATCCATGTCCTTATCCGTGTCCTTATCCATGTCCTTATCCATGTCCTTATCCGTGTCCTTATCCGTGTCCTTATCAGTGTCCTTATCCGTGTCCTTATCCGTGTCCTTATCAGTGTCCTTATCAGTGTCCTTATCCGTGTCCTTATCCGTGTCCTTATCCGTGTCCTTTCCATGTCCTTTCCGTGTCCTTTCCGTGTCCTTATCCGTGTCCTTATCCAGTCTCGCCTCCGATTTTTCGTGTCCTTATCCATGTCCTTATCCGTGTCCTTATCCGTGTCCTTATCCGTGTCCTTATCCGTGTCCTTATCCGTGTCCTTATCCGTGTCCTTATCCGTGTCCTTATCCGTGTCCTTATCCGTGTCCTTATCCATGTCCTTATCCATGTCCTTATCCGTGTCCTTATCCGTGTCCTTATCAGTGTCCTTATCCGTGTCCTTATCAGTGTCCTTATCCGTGTCCTTATCCGTGTCCTTATCCGTGTCCTTATCCATGTCCTTATCCGTGTCCTTATCCGTGTCCTTATCCGTGTCCTTATCCGTGTCCTTATCCATGTCCTTATCCATGTCCTTATCCGTGTCCTTATCCGTGTCCTTATCCAGTGTCCTTATCCATGTCCTTATCCGTGTCCTTTCCGTGTCCTTATCCGTGTCCTTATCAGTGTCCTTATCCGTGTCCTTATCGTGCCTGGCCGTACGTGCCTTATCCGTGTCCTTATCCGTGTCCTTATCCATGTCCTTATCCGTGTCCTTATCCGTGTCCTTATCCGTGTCCTTATCCATGTCCTTATCCGTGTCCTTATCCATGTCCTTATCCATGTCCTTATCCGTGTCCTTATCCATGTCCTTATCCATGTCCTTATCCGTGTCCTTATCCATGTCCTTATCCATGTCCTTATCCGTGTCCTTAAACTGGCCTCTTCTTACGACCCACAGGGAAACCTGCTGCATCGTTTTTATTTTATAGCTATTATATGAAGAGTTCATTTGCAAAAACAGACAAACACCATTGTGGAAAAACAGAGTTAACTGCTTTTCATCGCTGTTCAAACCTCCTATCTCCATTTTACATCATTAAAACTCTACTTCATATGAGCTTGATTTGGTGAAAATATTCAAAAAGTAAATGAAGAGTTTATTTGCAAAAACAGACAAAAAGGAACGGAGTTCTGCTTTTCATTGCTGTTCAAACCCCTATCTCCATTTTACATCATTAAAACTCTACTTCATATGAGCTTGATTTGGTGAAAATATTCAAAAAGTAAATGAAGAGTTTATTTGCAAAAGCAGTTAACTCCGTTTTTTCTAAATGGTGTTTGACTATTTTTGCAAATGAAATCTTCATATTTATCTTATATCCTGTTTTTTATTTGCCTCATATTATATTTCTGGAAGTAACATCTGTCTATCAGGATGAATTTAATTTTGCATTTACCACATGCTCCTCTGAACTTTCCATGGTGCAGCAATAGCGGAGCTAAATCCTCATTTAAATCCTGCTGTTTGCGCCTGTTACAGATTGTGTGTGTAATCTTTGTAGATCACCGCAAACGCTGATGAGGGCGCGGCAAAGAAATTAGTGGTCTTTATATGGATTCGTTGTAAATCAGGGCCCAAGTGTGAAACAGTACAGGAAGGTTCTAGCAGCACTGGATGTTATGAACGGCTTGATTTGTTTGAAATGGTGCAACTTGAATTTTACTGTTTGACACCCTCTTAACGTGTTCTTTAAAGTTTAAGGTTTGGTCCAGGGTCACTCCAAGACACTTAAAGTTGTCGACTATTTCAATTTCTTCACCTCTTAAAAAATTCCTTTGTTTTATGTCCACTGGCTGTTTAGTGAACATTATACAGACAGCTGTTTTGGTGTTCAGTAGCAGGTAAGATCTGGAGAGCCAGTCATGAACATGAGCCATGACACAGGTGAGAACATTAGACACCTCTTCAGAATTTCTTGCACTTGTGAAAAGACAGCATCATCAGCATACATTTGAAAATTGACAGTAGAACATGGATTTGGGAAATCGTTAATATACAATGTAAATATTAATAGACCAAGAGTTGACCTTTAGGGGGCACCAGTAAGGACGCCAGTAAAGGAGGATTTAACACCATCAACACAAAGACATTAGCCGTGTCTCAAATTGCAAACTTGCCCGAGTGTACTGGAATTCAGTGCGTAGTGCGCACCGTGTACTTTATCTGTAGTGCACGCTATTGTCACTAAATGCTGACCCAAACAGAGCACTGCACTTTACAGGAAGTGACAGATTAGCATCGCCCGCTAACGTGAGCTAACTCTACTGAGCCGGTATAACCGCGGCCTCAAACACACGACCAGATCATAACTGTCATCAGGGAGTGAACAGCTTGGTAGCCACAATATACATTAATAATTATGTCTAAATCATTTCATAAATGTTACTTAAATCAGTACAGTACCGCCACTGATGCAGCAGGGGTCGCCACCGCTTCATTCACCGCCATTATTAAGCTCTGAAAGCAGTTCAACAGTCCCGCCTCTTCCACTTCGTCAGCAAGATGGCGTCCGTTTAGTGCGAGTAGTGTGCTTCGTTTTGCACTTTGTTTTGGCCGTTATTAGGGCAACATCCTGGTACTTTCTGTGCACTGAATTTTGGCTTAAATGACAGCATGGCCCACTACACACTCAAAAATAGTGTTTGAAGTGCTCAAGTGCGCGGTTTGAGACACGCACTGGCAAACCTGGCTGTTTACTTTTAGCCAGGTCAGATTTTACTCACAGAATGGCATCAGAAGAGAAACTGAAATGTGATGGTTTAGTCAGCAGAAGCTGGTGGTTTACAGAGTCAAATGCTTTCTAAAAATACGGCCCCTACACAACTATTTCTGTCCAACATACATTTGACCTTTTCAATAAATATACAGGTTGTCCATTCTGTGGAGTAGTTCATTCAGAATCCAAACTGCGTGGGATGTCGTAGAGAATAGCCATTATTTAGATGGTCATATAAGAGCTTCGCTATCCACTTTTCAGCCACCTTTAAAACAACAGATAGGATGCTAATTGGTCAATAGTTGGCTATATTGAAACTATTTCCAGATTAAAAAACTGGGATGACTGTGGCCATTTTCCAAGATGATGGGACAGCATTATTATAAACGATAAATGAAGCATATGTGTTATTGGTCAAACTAATGTGTCTGTACATTTTCAAAAAGTTTGTGTCAAGCCCATTAACATCCTTGGCTTTAGAGTTCTTGGCCGTTTCTCAATTCCTAGTTTGTGTACTTCATACTCGTGTACTTTTGAGTACAGACTTGTGGGTATGTACTGGAAGTCTGCACTTGTGGAGTTCACAAGCAAGGACTCCGCCTACTTGACGGATTGAGACAACGCAAACTTGTGACATCACCAGCAACGGTGCAGCAGTGAACAGGGCTGCCAGCCAACATGAAAATAATATTGTATTATTCTACAGCTGTTAATTGATTGTTGTGGAGATGTAGAGATGGTACTGAAACCAATAAAAACAAATAAAATAACTGCTCCAAAAACAGTTATACTAAATGGAAGTTTGCTTTTGTTTTTTTTCCCCCAACGTGTACATTATATTTATTTACAATGCATAAGCACATTAATGCAAACGGGTAATCAGGTCATAATTATATGATCAAAAAACAGCTGTGAGAGAGAAGCGGGAGGAAGATCTGCAGATAAAAGACCAATAACAGGAAAGAATGGCAATGATTGCTCAGGTTTGGCTGTTGGAGGCGGAGGAGGGAGGAGGAGGGTGCGCGTGTGCAGGTGCATGCTGGGATTTATATCTGGCCAAGTACGCACGAGCCTCCTCTGATGCATGCTCGATAAAATGGGCGGAGGAAGTTTTCATCCGGGGATTTCCAGCGTACTTGCCGAGAAGCGAACTTTTTAATGGAACATGACTTGGACCGCGGGTGATGACGTTTCACAAGTCCACGAGCACGTAAGTACGCACAAGTACGCAGATTGAGAAACGGCCCTTGAGTGAACCAATGATGTTAGCTACATTCAGCTCTGTTATTTCACTTATGCTAAAAGCAGGCACAGCAGGATCAGGAGGATTGACAATGAGATCAGGTGAGAAAACATGGCAGTTATTTCCTGAACAGAGTTAACAAAAAAAACTGATTAAACTCATTAGACAGCATATCAGGGTTTGTAATTGTCATTTATGTTTAGTCTCTTTTACTAGTCTCTAATTTCTTTAAAAAAAAAATCATAGATAAAAAAACTTATTTAAAGAGCTCCAATTTTTGTTAAAAGGAGGTTTACTTACTTCTTATGTAGAATTTATTAAGTTAAACTGCTCATTTGCTTTCGTGGCAACATATTCATATTTATGTTTAATTTGAGTTGATAATACAGAGATGTCTGAGAATTAAATGTTTAAGTAAGGAGATTTAATAAAATGATTTTAATTTTAAAAAAAGAGTTGTATGCTCTACTTTCTGAAGAATAAATTTGACTCAGAGGGTACATAAGTCAGAAGCACTGTCCTAGAGTAACAAGCCTGCTGACGGCATGAGAAGAGACCAGGCTGTTTTATGGAATATTTAAAAGATTCACCAGAAGGACAAAAAAGATGCAATGAGAATATTTTCTCCACAAGTTCTTCTTTCGTAGAAAATTCTCAGTTTGGGGGTCTCCGTCAACCATCTTCCCCTTTTTCACGCACCAACCAATAAAACTGGTAGTGTTTCAGTGCACCAGTATTTCTGTAATTATGTCAGTGATTGCAGGTGAGAATTTCTAAGCCAACTGTCAGATTCCTGACATAACTTATTTTTAGAGAAACAGGAATCAGGGAAGATGCACAGCTTAATAATGAAAACATCTTGTTTGATCTAACTTCAACCTTTTCACACAGAACTGCAGGAGAGCTTCGTCTCTCCTGGCATTTTCAGAAACCGTTGGAGGAGTAACAAGCCACCGTTTGAAGATAAGTTGTAACGACAAGTGTCAAACTGATGCTTTAGAGGTGAATAATAAAAACTAATATTTCATGCAAATTAAAATGATTAAAAGCTGGAGGGCTTTTAGCTGTTAGTTTTGAATTGCTCCAGGAATAAGGTGGCAACAAAGCTGAAAAGAAAATTGCATTAGTAAGGTGAGGAGAACTGTATTAAAATGCAAATGTACAGCTGTTAATAGTTCTTCAAAAACCAATAATCCCCTACAGCCAGTCATGTGTCAAAATGGTTAATGGAAAAATATCCCAGAGGCACACAGCGTCTTTTTTCATTCCACTTTTGATTAAAACAGAAATTCTGTTGAGAGAAAAGTAGGGATTGGGTCAGGATGGGACCAGCAAAGATGGCTTAATGTGGGCAGGGTACCACACAAATTGTTCTGATGCTCCGATTTCACAGATATGACTTCTCATGGGAAGACCTTCTGTAAGGATTCCAGGCTGCAGACCAGAAATTAAATGCATCTTTACTGTTCATCTAACAGCTGAATCTATCTGTGAACATAAAATGATATCAGGTAGATTGGGGGGAAATGTCTAGAAATGTTTGCATGTTGAAGTTCAGAAACTAAATATATTGACAAAAAGAGAAGAAAAAGTCAAAGTTGGAAAAAATGCAAGTATAAAAGTCATTCAGAACTGTAACTGGGCTTTATGGGGGACAGAAACATAGCCTGGTACACCAGCCTGACTAACGCCATGTCTGAGATACACAGCTAGTCAGTCTGGGTTCCC
Organism: Atherinomorus stipes; assembly: GCA_023101725.1. Lineage (NCBI taxonomy): Eukaryota > Metazoa > Chordata > Actinopteri > Atheriniformes > Atherinidae > Atherinomorus > Atherinomorus stipes. Next base: position 31,411 of record JALJCO010012698.1, read on the forward strand.
TCCGTGGGAGATTGATTTCCAGCTCAAGATGAGAGGTGGGACTAACGGGACCACGGACAGAACCAATCAGAGAAACGTCTGTTTGTAAGAGGAAAGCCCTCAGAGCAGCAAGTTGCTGCGGGTTTAAACTGCCCCTGGCATAAAATTTGTTTTTTTTTTAGGTTTTTGATCATATGTTTTAGTGTCTCCAGCCTGCCTATGTCCCCTAAGAAGTTAAATTATAGATTAGCGTTTCCTTTTTCCCTGGGTGTGTCTGCCTCCATGGCGGGGTTAGCATTCACCAAAGGGCTGATTGGCAGTTCGGCATATTTTACTCCCAGTGCAGTATGCAACGTCATTGACTTCCAGCCAATTACCCCCCTCCCCCGAACTACACTCTCCAAGTCCCTCCCTCCCAGACCTACGACAACAAACCGACAGCATGGCGTCCTGTTGCATCAGAACTGCTCTGTTCCTGGTGTACGAAGGACAGCAGCAATCTTTCTGTCCTCCCCGCTGAGAAGCTTGTGGATGATTTCATTTCTGCAGGAATGTGTCGACCGAACTAAAATCTCCCTGCAGCTCCGTCTCCTCCTCAGGAGAGGAGCTTCAGGTCTGCCTGGTTATAACGGCTTCCAGCCACCACGAAGAAACACGAAGTTTCTGATAAACTTTTCTCATCATGTTCGTGTCTTTTATCTCTGAGGGAAACTGATGTTTGTGATGATTCCAGTTTATAATTCTTCCCGTTGTGCGCATGTGTTCGACTGCACACATTGACTCGAGTTTGCAATGACAGTCCTTCATCATTATCATCATCATCACTGTTTCTGCACCACTCCGGTCAGATGAAGACAGATCTAACGTGCAGAACTAGTCTAATATATCTTTAGTATTAACTATTAAAGGTTGAATATGGAACATTTTCATTGAAAGCTATGCAAAAAGAAAGAAAGAAAAATAACACCTCCATGACGCATTTGGAGAGGTGTAAAATGAAAATACATTTCCTAAAAAAATTATATTTAGCCTGAAAATGAATATAAAATAAATTTTAACAGGTTTGACAATGGTGTTATGTTTACATCTTGAAGCCGATGCACGCTGCTATTGTGGGTTGCCAAATGCGATCTCTGTGTGGCAGCAGTATGTTGTTTACAGTTAGGCTGGTACAAGGAAACAGTGGAGTCGGCGAGTCCAGCAGCTGCTTCAGAGCCTCAGAGATATCGTTATCCAGCTCTGAAGAGGAGTGACCTGAGAAGAGCAACAACTGGAGTAAATTTAGGTGAAGCTACACTAGATGGATGTTTTCCATGGCATCAAAACACAGAAATGGCGACTTTTCTCCTGGATCGGTAAGCTAACTTGTTTGCTAACGTGGCTAACGTTAGCTGCCAGTTATAAACTCCTCTGCATTATGTGTTGGACATGCTGCGGCTGCTGGTCACTTGTCGTATCGGTTGTAAGTCTGGCAACCAAATGACGTTGCAACTACAACATATACACACGTGACGTTGCTGTTCTGTCCGTGTTCCATATTCAACCTTTAACTGAATTGGGGTCATGGGTGAAAGAAATAATTCAGGGAAACTTGTTGCTGGAATATGATGCTGTTTTCTTCTTAAACTGGATTCACACTCGCTGCATCTGCGTCTGCGTCAGGTTGGTGACGCCGTCACCGCCGTACGTCCTGTATCAGTCCACAGAGGCTCAATACGAATCTCTTCAAGCCTGACGTGCAGCCGTGTTCAACAGAACACAGCAACTGTTTTTACTACAACATGAGTGTGTGGAGAGCGTGTCTTGGTCCCGCCCACCAAACTCGGTCACTGTACGCCAGTGCTAACAGTAGTTCTACCTAGTAGCGCCTGCTATTCTACCACAAGGCTGAATTACAGCGAACGATCCTTTCATACAGTATTAAGGCAATTAAAGTCTGACTAAAAAGGGACCAAAGGTTGCCGGGAATTTCATGCCAGTGGAACTTCAAGGACATCTGCAGCTCATTAAGACATCAGAACGGGCATCGTTAGATCGTCGCTCCTCTGTGGCCGCCATTCTGACTGGTCCTGGCTGGAGAACTGAGTCGCCAAAAAAAGACCTGTCGTGAAGTCCTGCCTCCCGCATCCTGATTAAGTCAATTCTTTACTGGGGTGGAAATCACTTCCCAGTGGAGGGAACCCAGACTGACCTGCCATGTATCTCACACAAGGTGTTGCTTAGGCTGGTGTGCCAGGCTCGTATATAGTACAGTATCTCTTTATTTAATTGCTGTTGACTTTATTTGGCCAGGACTCCCTTGAAAAAGAATTTTTTAATCTTCGTTGGGTTTTCCTGGTTAAGTAAATGTTAAATAAAATGAAAAATGTAGATTTTTATTTTTGTTTATTTGTTCATTTTTCTCATCTAGAAAGGTCAGGCTGAAGGTAGTGTGTTGCATTAAAAATACACATTTGCTGATTTTTTTTTTGGCAGTTGGCCAACTTGGCTTCAGTCGGAGCTACAACGCTGCTACGATGGATCACAGTGATTCCCCCAGACAGTCACTGTCCAATCACATCATTAGCATCTCTGACTGTAAGCTAGGCCGACATTCCTCAGACAGTGAAGCGATGCTCCTATTAGGGGTGTAGGAAAATATTGATATGCAATATTTTGTGTGATATCGTATTGATATTAAAAAGCACTGTATCAATATTTTTACTAACAAATCCTCGTTGTCCCCTCATGAAATCTTGCGAGATCTTGTTCCATCAGCGTTGGTCCAGCATGTTAAATGCTGCGTTCCGTTTGAATTTGAAAGTCAGATATTCCCAGTTGCTAATCGGAATTTTCTACTGGAAAGTGAATTGAAAACTCGCAGCATCCCCAACTTCCGTAAACATGGTTGCCACCGGATGCTGTGCATGCGTGCTGCCTTTGCTACTATCCACGGTGCTTCCCTGTGATTGGCCTGTACTTCAGTGGCATATAGTTCCTCTATAGAATGCCACCTAGTCAGTCCTTTGATGTGAAATCGGCTTCTCGTTTGTACTCGCTCAGAATGTGCAGGTCACGAAACGATATTGGAAAAAATCTTGAGTTAATTAGTTCACTTTCGCCAAGTGGTGCCGGTTGGATCTGCCAGATTACAGCAGCTAAGCTAAGCTAAAGTCAGTGCTGCCAGATTCAGAGAATGTCTGGGTCAGTTAGAAAACGCTTCTGCCCACTTGTCCAACTCAGTGGAATGCGGGGGGGGGGGGCTCAGTTTCACCCAGAGGTGGCATATGCCTTTAAAAAGAGAAGAATTAATAAAAACAATAATAAGGGGAGTGGGAGTGGTAGCGTTGTGGGCTTTGGCGCGGAGGACCCGGGTTCGAGTCCCAGACACGACCCCTAGGTGAACCACCTTGGACCCCTGAGCAAGGTCCCCAACCCCACCAACTGCTCCCTGGGCGCTTTAAGTAGCAGCCCCCTGCTCTCTGGTACTTCTGTACAGAGATGGAGGATATGCAGAGCCCTAATTTCCCCCTCAGGGATCATACTAGTATAACAAAAAAAAGAAAAAAGATTAAGGAAAGGCCTGCACCAAAAGATGGGATCTGAGCATGGTTTTAAGAAGCATAACAGACTGCGCTGACCTGAGTTAAAGGGGGAGCGTTCCAGAGGCGCAGGGCTGCAACGGAGAAAGCCCTGGCACCCCTGCAATTGCACCTGTGTCTTGGTACTTCCAGGAGGGATAAAGAGGATGATCTAATAGATCTGGTAGGGACTCGGTGGGACAATAGCTCAGAGAGGTAACTGGCAGCAGAACTGTGCAACGCTTTGAAAGTCAGCAACAAGACTTGAACTGAACCTTGTAGCAAACAGGGAGCCAGGGGAGACCGGCTAGGACGGGGCAAGTATGCTCATAACGTCGAGAGCTCGGAGGCGGGTGAAAGCCTAACCCTTCTTTTCCAGCGTGCACTCAAAGCTCTAAAGCTCTTTTCGACACAGAATACTTCATTTTTTCGCTGCATTCACCATTTTTTAATGAAGAATTTGAGCGAATGTGCTGTTGGGGTCAGTCGATGTTTAGATAAAAAAAAAAATAGTCTGCTCGAATGGATGAGTTTACCACTACACCCTTAGCTCTGTCTGGCTGGAGACTATTCCCAAATCTCCATCCAGAAATATCCCGAACACACCAAAACAACGAGAAAAGACAGATTACAGTCAGACAAACTCATCACCACACAAGAGCAGAGGCCCACAGGTGCGGATTTCACTCACACATGTCTAGCATTTACTGTATTCTCAGGGGGAAAACTCCAGATTCTACATTTAAAGACAAAAAAATAGCTGCAAGCTAAATAACTTTAAAGGTGTCATAACCTCGTGTTTTACATCCACATTCCTTCTTAGATTACCTTAAAATGAATTTTTAATTCTAGTTGGGTGGGACAAAAATTTAATGAGCTCATTTTAACCTCTTTCCAACTTTTGTTTGTTGTGAGACTATGTACGAGAGTCAGACCTGTCTGTAAGCGCGTTCACGAGGCAAACGTCAAAGCCAAAACAAAGTTTTATCAGGACAGAGCAGGTGAAGGAAATGATGTCCCAACAGAGAAAAACGTGATAAAAACGTAATGGTGCGGTTGATGGAGAGGATCCGGAGTAAAAGGGCTGGACTCTGATGGATATGAGGAGCGGACGTCTGACGTGAAGTTAACCAAACACTGTTAGCTTCTGTAGCTACATTAGCAGCTTGTCCGCTCGTCAACCACCGTTTACTGGTCTCTGACACAAAAGATAATAAGTTACAGAGCAGCAACACTTACCGACTGCACATCCTCACTGATAAATATAATCCACTGCTCCCTGGTAAAGCTGTCCCTCCTGTTAGAGTTGAGGGTGTAGTGGTAGGGGGAACATTGAGATTGGGCCTTAGCCTTGTCTTTAATAGGATGGGATGTAAACTTTCCAGCATGAATGTAAATGTTGCCTGAGGGAAAGTTAGAGGGAAACATTCTCCTTAGCATGTGGACAGACCCTGAACTTATTTAAGTATTTAGAAATACATCCTTTGACAAGCTGGTAACTTTCCTTTCCCTCTAGCAGCTTCACTTCTCTACTCTTTTACCATAAATCCGATATCATCGGTGTGTTTGTGGAGGATAGTTTTTATCAGTCAACAAATCAAAATGAAAAATCCTCTCAGTGCCGCTGTTGTCAGCCAAAGCTCCATGTTCATTACGCTTCGCTTTAACTAGAGCTGTTGCGTTATACATTTCTGATTGTACTCATAATCCCTGTTGGCTTGTTAAAAACAAGCATTGAGAGCAAACCTTTGGAGGCAGATCTTTAATGAGGACATCTATAAAAGCGCCCCACAGACCAGCAATGAGCACACAAACCTGGCATTCATTTTAATTACTGATAAGTTGTAAGCCAGTGAAAACAGCGGATTTCCCCTCCCCCAGAGACTCTAATTCACTTACAGCCGACTGCTGGTTCTAACTGCATAGATGGAGGATTTGATGGCAGGTGCCACTGAGTCGCAGAGCAGACGCTATCAGCCTCACATTCCAGTCTCCGCATCTCCCAGGGACTGGAATACCAGTCTCCTTCCTGTGTCCAACTTTCTGGCACTCTCGATTATGAGGATCTGCGTGATCACACATGGTGTTAGATCAGACGATGCTCCAAAAAGTAATTATAATCAGGCTGAGAGCTTATGTGTTCTTATTACTCTGGAGGAAATGTGAGATTTCCCACAGGCTGTTTACACACATGCTGCTGGAGCTACACACACATGCATGTGAAAGAAGGAAGCTGCACAATTTGTCATTACACAGATTAAACACGTATTTAGATTTTTGTGACGTCCTAAGGAAACCCCCATTTCATGTCTGGATCACGATAACTAATTTTAAAGGTAGATTTCGGAGTTTCCTCCCTGAAAATAAACGTCAGACCTGTACAAGTAAAATCCATCTGAATCTGCACCTTTGGGCCTCTACTCTCATGTGGTGGCGAGTCTGTTTGCAACTCCCTCTCCTCCTGTCTGTAATTCTCCTTTTCCCTTTGTTGTGGTGTGTTCGGGACGTTTCTGGGTGGAGATTTCTATTTATCGCCAGCCAATGACAGAGCTAAGGGCGTGACGCTGTGTGGGAATGAGCTCATGATTGGAGCAGACGCCAGTCACTCAAACTCTCAAAGAAAAAAAAAGGAAAGAAAAGAAATACAGCAGACGCTGCGAAGAAAGAAAGTACTCTGCGGTGAAAAGAGCTTTAGATAGTGCACGTTGGAAAACCAGGGGTAATATTGGTTTGTCTTTGACCCGCTTCAGAGCTTTAAAGGAGATGCTTGAAGAGGAGGCTTGACATGCCTCCTCTTTAACGTCACAATGCCATGCCCAATGACCCACATCCCACCCAGATGCAACAATTCTGTCTTGTTTGGCCGTTCGGTAGTTGTGGTTCTATTTTCTGTACAAGTGTAAGGCATATTCTCACTCCCAATGAGAATTTTTAAGTTTAAAAGACCTGAAGGGGATGAAGGGAACACTGATAATAAACCTGCTAGCTGCTCACATTACTTCTGGAGTAAAATGGTATTTGTAGCTTACTTTTTAATTTATTTCTCATGATATCCACCACACCATGATGAGAATCTCCTGTTCCACCACACCATGATGAGGATCTCCTGTTCCACCACACCATGATGAGAATCTCTAGTTCCACCGCACCATGATGAGAATCTCCTGTTCCACTGCATCATGATGAGAATCTCCAGTTAAACCGCATTGTGATGAGAATCTCTAGTTCCACTGCATC
>JALJCO010012701.1:0-5000 GCA_023101725.1 Atherinomorus stipes
TCAGCAGCTGGATTCTGGACTGCAGGCAGACCAGTTCAGCAGCCGGATTCTGGACTGCAGGCAGACCAGTTCAGCAGCTGGATTCTGGACTGCAGGCAGACCAGTTCAGCAGCTGGACTCTGGACTGCAGACAGACCAGTTCAGCAGCAGGATTCTGGACTGCAGGCAGACCAGTTCAGGACCCGGACTCTGGACTGCAGACAGACCAGTTCAGCAGCAGAACTCTGGACTGCAGGCAGACCAGTTCAGCAGCAGGACTCTGGACTGCAGGCAGACCAGTTCAGGAGCCGGACTCTGGACTGCAGACAGACCAGTTCAGCAGCTGGACTCTGGACTGCAGGCAGACCAGTTCAGGAGCCGGACTCTGGACTGCAGGCAGACCAGTTCAGCAGCTGGATTCTGGACTGCAGGCAGACCAGTTCAGCAGCCGGATTCTGGACTGCAGGCAGACCAGTTCAGCAGCCGGATTCTGGACTGCAGGCGGACCAGTTCAGCAGCTGGATTCTGGACTGCAGGCAGACAAGTTCAGCAGCTGGACTCTGGACTGCAGGCAGACCAGTTCAGCAGCTGGATTCTGGACTGCAGGCAGACCAGTTCAGCAGCCGGATTCTGGACTGCAGGCAGACCAGTTCAGCAGCTGGATTCTGGACTGCAGGCAGACCAGTTCAGCAGCTGGATTCTGGACTGCAGGCAGACCAGTTCAGCAGCCGGATTCTGGACTGCAGGCAGACCAGTTCAGCAGCTGGATTCTGGACTGCAGGCAGACCAGTTCAGCAGCTGGATTCTGGACTGCAGGCAGACCAGTTCAGCAGCTGGATTCTAGACTGCAGGCAGACCAGTTCAGCAGCTGGACTCTGGACTGCAGGCAGACCAGTTCAGCAGCTGGACTCTGGACTGCAGGCAGACCAGTTCAGCAGCTGGACTCTGGACTGCAGGCAGACTTAACTACAGACTTAGAAGTATTGTATTGGTTATCGGCTATCGGCTAAATAAGTGGTAAAATATCGGCCAAAACTCCAACAGTGTGCGTCGGTACACAGAATTCATCTGCATCAGCCATCGGTCCGCTTGGATGGTTTTTGTTTACTGCAGTTGTTGTTTATAAATGGGAGATGCTCTGATGTTTTTGTGCACCTGCTCGTCTCTTCCAGTACTTCCGGGTCGTGATCACGGCGTCCTGTAAAGGAGACGAGCTGCTGTCCTGCTGTCCTTCCGTCCTTCTATCCTCCTGTCCTCCTGTCCTTCTGTCCTTCCATCCTCCTGTCCTTCTGTCCTTCCGTCCTTCTATCCTCCTGTCCTCCTGTCCTTCTGTCCTTCCATCCTCCTGTCCTTCTGTCCTCCTGTCCTTCTATCCTCCTGTCCTCCTGTCCTTCTGTCCTTCTGTCTTCCTGTCCTCCTGTCCTTCCATCCTCCTGTCCTTCCGTCCTCCTGTCCTCTGCTAACAGACTTCTTGTCCCTCCCCAGCTGATCAGTGATGGCAGCGATGTCCTTCTGTCCTCCTGTCCTCCTGTCCTGCTGTCCTCCTGTCCTTCCATCCTCCTGTCCTCCTGTCCTTCCGTCCTCCTGTCCTCTGCTAACAGACTTCTTGTCCCTCCCCAGCTGATCAGTGATGGCAGCGTGGTCTACGCTGAGGCCCTGTGGGACCACGTCACCATGGACGTCCAGGAGCTCGGCTTCAAAGCTGGCGACGTCATCGAGGTGGTCGACGCCACGAACAAGGAGTGGTGGTGGGGCCGCATCATGGACAGCGAGGGCTGGTTCCCCGCCAGCTTCGTCCGGGTGAGACTCCCACGTCCATGGGGGGGTCATGACCTCATGCTGCTGTGAGACTCCCACGTCCATGGGGGGGGTCATGACCTCATGCTGCTGTGACGCTGGACAAGGATCCACGTCAGATCCGAGTTTTAGAAATGTTTATTTTAGCATGAATGCAACGTTCGGGAACACGAATGTGAACCACAAGTTTGCTTCAGCCAAACGCCGCCGGCCGTCCGCGCACGGAGACGAGCTTCAGCGCAAAACTACAACCGTGATGTCGGTAAATGAGGAACTCACCTCGTCCCGATGGGCAAGTTGTTCCTCCCCAGGGATGAAAAATAAATACATAAAAAGCACGATACTTAAAGGGACAGTACACCACAGAATGATGTCCTTCATCTTCTCCTCATCCTCATGCTGAGCAAGACTCTGGAGCACTTTTTTATATCTCAAATGCAGCCGGAGATCCAGGGCGGGGGGGTGGGGGGGTTCATTATCCCCCGACTTTCATATAATGGAGCTCAGCAGCGACAAAAAATAGAATTATTAAAAACAAAAACACAAAAAATAAAACAAGTAAACAAGCATGATGGAGCTCTGAAGCTAAAACAATCACTGCAATCAGGTGTTTCTGTAACGTCCAATCAGACGTCTGCACCTGCTCACAGGTATGTTGGTATGTTTTTTGTTTTTTAAGTATTATTTCAAACCAAAATTCAAAAGTATTATCTTATTTCCAAAACCAAAATTTTGTAAATTTTTATTTATTATTAGTTTCTTTAGTTTCTTGTTATTTGAGTTACTATTGTGAATTTATCCTTTTCTTTAATTGGAGGATAAGAGTCATTTTGAGGACGACTGTATGTACGAGCTTCCTCTTCCTCTTCCTCTTCCTCCTGCGGTACGATTTAACCCCAACAGTGTGTAACTGCTCTTTTCTTAAATCACAAACAACCGCAGCTGCTTCACTTTCAAGCTTTTTGTAGAAAGTGAATAAATGAATAAATAGTTCGTTATAAAACAAAAAATATATATTTTTAAAGCAAAATGACGATAACAATAAGGAGGGAAAAGGTCCGTTCAAAAAGGAGCAGGACAAAGTCCAGAATGATTAAATCACAGTTTCATCTAATCTGATACACGTGTGAAATGAAGTAATTCCTAAACACTACTACACAGAAGTACTCTATAATACTACACAGCATACTATTTTACCATATGCAGTCATCCTCAAAATTATTCACACTCTCCAGTTAAAGAAACGGCTAAATACACGACAGTAATTCAAATGACAAGAAACTAAAGAAACTAAAAATAAATAAAAAATTATAAAATCATAATTTAGTGAAATAAAATATTGCTTTTGAATTTTGTTTGGAAATAATAATTTTTAAAAATGAATAAATAAATAAACAAAACTGTCCCGCTCACATCAGAGCATCTTTCCATGAACATGGACCAACATACCTGCAGCAGGTGCAGACGTCTGATTGGACGTTACAGAAACACCTGATTGCAGTGATTGTTTTAGCTTTGGAGCTCCATCATGCTTGTTTACTCGTTTTAATTTTTGTTCGTTTGATTTTAATATTTCTTTCAAGCCAAAATTGAAAATCAATGTCATGATTTTCATAGAATTTTTATTTATTATTACTTTTTTAGTTTCATCTTATTTCACTGACAGATATTTTTTCTTCTTTAATTGGAGGGTAGGAATCATTTTGAGGACGACTGTAGCTTCTATACATCCCCCCCATCACAAAAAAAGAGAAAAGCTTATAAATTATTACCAGAATTTTATATAAATTATCTCTATAAATACACGTGCACACGTTCATGATACGTGATGTGCGCCGTATATAACACATCTTCTTCCGTATACCTATCAGATACATATTGATTGTACTTGTGAGCTGGTTGCCGTTGGTAACGCTGAATGACCTTCCACCTGTCTTTGCTCCAGTTGCGTGTGAACCAGGATGAGCCGATGGAGGAGTACCTGGCCCACCTGGAGGAGGCTCAGGCTGGGGACGAGGGCCGGGGGGTCTGGGCTTACTGCTGGGACCCGGTTTACCCTGCAAAGAGCAGATGAGAGCCAACGTGATCAACGAGATCATGAGCACGGAGCGGGACTACATCAAGCACCTGAAGGACATCTGTGAGGTAAATGTCTGCTGATCTGCAGCAGGGGGGGTCATGAGCTCATTTCAGTTTTATTTACATATTTATTTCACACTTGCAAGAAATAAAAAAAAAAAAAGCTGGTGACAAAACTCACATTCATAATAATGAAATAAACCATGAAGCTCGCTATAATTATTTCCTCTTTGCAAGCTGAAAGGGGATGAAAAAGCACCGCTTATCCAAGCTCCAGCCCCACACACCACCCCCCCCCCCCCCTAAACAAAGCACATAAGCTAGGGATGCACCGATGCATCGGCTGGACATCGGTATCGGCCGATGTTTGCCTTGTTAACGGCCATCGGCCAATAAAAATGATATATGCTGATGGCTGATTTCTATAGAGCATATATATATATATATGTATATATATATATATATGTATATATATGTATATATATATATATGTATATATGTATATATATATATATATATATATATATATATATATATATATATATATATATATATATATATATATATACATATAATTATTTACGTGTCATCAACACTGTTCTTAAGAAAAACTCTTTCCCCCTCCTCTTTGGGCGGGTGGGGGGAGATACTGGTAGAAGGCATCCGCACACTTTCCTCAGTAGAGAAACAAAGATGGCGGCGGTCGTGTGGCAATATTTTACCGTTTCAGAAAAAGATCAGCGTTACGCAGTTTGCAGTACATGCCAAATATTTAACACAATCTTCTCACGGAGTATGTTTTTGTTTATTAGGCTAAAACCACTCAGTTTTGTGATACTGAAGCATCTTTTTAGTGATTATCAGTCCCAGGTTTATGAAAAGTTTTCAGAAAAGAGCTTGTTATAACTAATGTCAACCACAAAGTGACATTAAAGGCTGTTTCTGTTTCATAAATTGGTCTGATTGAATTTGTGCTCATTCAAGGACAGACTGATGAGGAGCTGAAAGATTGTAAATTTCTGTGGCACAAAGGAAGTAATAAATAAAAATAGATAACATCGGCCACATTGTTATGTTAAACATCGGTATCGGTATCGGCCCAGACTTTCACAATCGGTGCTTCCCTCACATAAACAAATGCACTA
>JALJCO010012701.1:10000-77561 GCA_023101725.1 Atherinomorus stipes
AAATAAAAATTAATTATTTATTTAGTATTACATACTAGCAAAAGACTGATACCGATATTTTTTAAATCACATTTTAATGCCAATATCAGCAGATGAAATCAGACATCCCTAATTTATACGCTATAAACATTTATTTTGTAAGATTAAATCTTTTATTCTTCACCCTGCAGACGTTCTGCGGTTTTACTGTGCTTGTTTAATAAATGAAATTCGTTATTTTGATTAGAAATTTCTAACTATCACAAAAACTTTGAGTGTCCTTTTAAGAAATGGACGAGATGAGTTGTGGAGATAATGAAGTAACAGCAGTTAAAACCTGAACACTGTCTAATATATAACAGGTTCAATGTTCTCACGGTTTTAATAAAATTCACTATGATCTCAGAAAAACTGGCTTTCAAACGGTAGAGCTGCTGCACACACCAGAAACAGAGGTACCAGTTTGTACCTAAAAGGGTCCAAAAATTGTTGCTGGGGGGGGGGTTCCTTTCTGAAAGACATTTCTGTACCTTCATGGTCCATTTTTGTACCTTATCAAGCTGTATGAGTTAATAAAGTACAATTAAACCAATTAAAGATGATGAATAAAAGTCAATAAAATAGAGATTATGACAACAATCAAAGATGCTAATAATAAATGAATAATTATTATAGAAATATTAGGCCAAACACATATATAATTATACATGTAATTATTACTATGATTATTATGAAAATCATAATATAATAACTATAATTATACTACTGTTTAGAAGTACTGCTATTTATAGTTATTGTACAAGCTACACACATGTTTCAATGCTGCAGGTACCCTTAGGGTTGAAATGGTACAAATGTGTACTTTATATTACTTTGGACCCTTTTTCATAGTATATAGGTACTTCTGGCCTCATAAAGACCAATATTGTACTTTGAGAGAATATTTGTAATAAATGTACGTACAGGTACAGAAATGATCCTGTCTGTACCTTTTGTTTTTCTGAGTGTAGTTAAACGGTAAAGCTGGAAATTCCCATGATCAGCTGATTTAATGAAGAATTTAAAAATACAGATGCAAGATATCACCAGCCCGATATGGTCTCGGTCGATATCAGCTTTAAAACCGAATATTGATGTGGTATGTTATTGGCCGATATTGGTTTAAAACTGAATACTGATATATCAGCCCGATATGGACCGACTTGATTAATTGATATATAAATCCCAGGGGGCGTGGCAACAATATTAGGCCACGCCCACCGAGCATCAGACGTCTCTGGCAACTCCTCTTTTTGCACAAAGAATGAATATTACATCATTTTAGCTTTAATATTGTAGTCAGAATCGGCCATGAGAATTATCGGTTATCTGTATCGGTTAGAAATTTCCATGCGATGCGTCGCTATTTACAAACGTTAAATTTTACAACCAACTCTGATATTCTGCCATAAACTTGCTCATATTAATTATACGGGTTATTTGCCATAAATTTGGTCGTGATGGACGACAGAAACTCTGAAAGTTTCTCTTCAATCTTTAATAACTGAGATGAATTTGCAGATAAAGTCGGTTGGTGAGATATCCGGTCTGCGAGCTCCGTCTCTGAGTTTTCTTCTCCGGTCAGAAGCTGAAGTCTCGCGCTCCACTTCCTGTTCACACAAATTCAAATTCCTCTGAACGAGTTTCTGATAAACATTCAATTTATTAATTTGCATATTTAGATGTTATATTTAATCCAAGTTTCTCCATGAACAAATATTTGTTTACTGAGGAAGGTTCCTTCTGTGTCTGTGTTTAACTTCAGGTTTCACTCTAACGGAGGTGCAGAAGAAGCAGGCCATGCTGAACGCCTGCAAAAGCCATCCAGCAGGGAAACCCAAAGGTACGACGGCAGAGGGCAGCTGCACCTCAGTGGGATAGTTTTAGGGGCATTTTTCTTTACTTCTTCACAATAAAGCTCATACCTCATACTCATACATAAAAAAGTACAAATTCTGAGAAAAGAAAATCAGAAATTCTACTTTTTTTCCCAGAAAAATTAAGAAAAAAAATGTAGATTTGTTTCAATTTCTAAAGAAAAACAAAAAACACTGAATTCTGAGAAATTTTCATAATTCTGACTTGAATGTCAGAATTATGGATTTTTTTCAAAAATTTAAAGAAAAATTGAGACTTTAACCTCAGAAATCCACCTTTTCCCCGAAAATTAAGAAAAAAAAATTAGAGAGATTTCCTTTTTTCAATTTCTGAAAAAAATCTGAATTCCTACTTCTTTTCAAAACATTAAGAAAAAAAGGGCTTTGTTTTTATTTCTAAAAGAAAAATGTCCAAATTAAACAAACAAACAAACAAAACAAAAAAACCTAAATTCCTCCTTTTTTTAACACGAAGAAAAAAAAAATTTTTTTTTCTATTTCTAAAAAAGTTTGAATCCTGAGAAATTAGTTAGAATTCTAAATTGAATGTCAGAATTACGATTTCTTTCTCAAAAGTCCGACATTTTACTCAGAATTATTGCTTCTTTGAGAAATTGAAAAAAAAAACAGACTTCAGTCTCAGAATTAGGACTTTTTTCCCAGAAAATTTAAAAATTCAATTTAGCGAGATTTTTTCCCCCAATTTCTAAAAAAAAAAAAAGTCTGAATTCTGAGAAAAAAAATCTGAATTCCTGGTTGTTTTTACTTGCATTAAGAAAACATGTTATATATTTTTTTCAGTTTCTAAAAAACATTCTGAGATCAGAATTAACTTGGAAAATTATGACTTCGTTCGATTCAGACTTTTTCCCAGAATTCGACTTTTTCCTAGAAATACAAAAAACAGGATTCTGGGAGTTTTTTCTGTTAAATTTTTGAAAAAGTCAGAATTCTATGGGAAAAAAAGTTTTTTTTTTTTTTTTCATTACGGAAAAAAATCAGAACGCCTTTTGTTCAGAACATTAAGAAAAAAAATTGCAGATTTATTTTTTCAATTTCTGAAAAAAAGGTCAGAATTGTGAGATTAAAATCTGAATTCGGCCTTTTTGTCATAATTCTATTTTCCCCCGTGGCCCTGATGGTCTCCCGTAGGGAAACCTGGAGCGTAATCTCTGGATGCTAAATGGGATTAAAGGGTTCAGATTCTGCAGGTTCAAATAAAAACCAGATTTTAGTGACGTTGCTGAACTCCGACCCGATTTCCCACCGTCCGGATGTGATTGACACACAGCTGCTCAGGTCTTAATTAACACGATCTTCTCCTCTGTTGCCCCCCCCAGCGGTGACCAGACCCTACTGCGACTTCCTCCTCCGACAGAAGCACCCCTCCCTCCCCACCGCGCTGCCCCAGCAGCAGGTCTTCATGCTGGCCGAGCCCAAACGCAAAACCACCTTCTGGCACAACATCGGGAGACTGACGCCGTTCAAAAAGTGAAGGCAGCGTTGGTGGGGGGGTGGAGGGGGGGAGAAGAGCGCTCTGCTCGTGCCTGATAGACCCTTTTTAATTATTCCTCTCATTTCTTTCCTACTCGTAACATTTCCTGGATCCAGACACAGACTTGTTGCATAGATGAAGATGATGATGATGAGGAGATTATTTTTCTGAAAGCACTTTATCGGTTGGTCAACAATCAGACTTGAGAACGGTCTCCCAGAGACAAACGTGGAGACAAACGTGGAGACAAAGGTGGAGACAAAGGTGGAGACAAACGTGGAGACGGACTTCTGCTTCATTTCCTTCTCCTGCTCCTGAAACCAGACGCCATTTTGACGACTGTCCTGCTGCGCGAGCTCGGACTCGCGGCGGCGCGAGCTCGGACTCGTCCTGCTGCGCGAGCTCGGACTCGCGGCGGCGCCGCCTCTGTGAAAACGCTGCCTGTTGTTTCACTTCACTGTTTTATTGCTTTTATTTGTTTTTTATTTGACAGATTTGCCAACTTTTCATAGTGTCAGAGGATGATTTTTATAACCGTGCTGATCTGTGTCTGCTTTAGGAGAAAAAAGAAGGGAAAATCGGGATGGGGGCGGAGTTTTTCCCGCTTTTTCTGTGTGCAGTCGCGTCGTTCCAGGATCACGTCGTCACGTTCGTGGGTTTTGTGTGTTCTGGTCCGTTTGCGGACTCGGATACGACGCAGACGAACAGCAGCGAGGCCCCCCTCGCTCCAGCTCCGGACCTTCCTCCCCGTTTGACCTGCGACTCCTCCGCGTGC
Source organism: Atherinomorus stipes (assembly GCA_023101725.1). NCBI lineage: Eukaryota > Metazoa > Chordata > Actinopteri > Atheriniformes > Atherinidae > Atherinomorus > Atherinomorus stipes. The sequence goes on from JALJCO010012701.1 coordinate 14,166, forward strand.
CCGCCACGTCACCGGAACTACAACAACCTGTTTCTCCCGCTTTTATTTGATGAAGTGCCATTTGAGGTGTGACACGGATGACTTACAATGACATGCATGGATGTGATGAAAAAATACTGTGAAGAATATTTTTTTATCTCTGAAGAACCCCCCCTCCCCGCAGATTTACCGAGGCGTCGGCGTACGGAGCTGAAACACTCGTACTTATGCTACCCAGTCCTCCTGCTCTGTTTATCTGCTCTCTTGTGTAATCTCATTTCAGATGCAGTGATATTCAGTAAAATGTACTCCTTTCAACTTTATGTTCAAATGTTAAACAATATTAAACATTCCTTGAGCTGAAGAAGCAAACGGTGATTATTTCCAGCAAAGTCTTTTATTTGTTCCTTTATTTTATTGGTTTTATTCTAATTTCAAGCAGCTTCTTGGCTTTAAAGTGCAACTTTTTCCATTTTTCTTCCATTTTCAGAGCATCCGTTGTAGTGTTTGTATTACAATATCAATAAAATGGTGAGGTTTGGGAGTGATGCAATGATTTCCACCTCTGCACTGAAAAAAAACACACTATGATAGAGGATAAAATATCATTTACATAGGCTCGTTATGAAAAAAAAATAAAAGGAGATAGCGACAATTTTTTCATCAAAGCAATAATTTAAAAAACATCCACAGAACATCAAGAGGGTGCAGAATAAAATTTCATTTTAGCCAAAATTCTTTATAGCACGTTAGCGACGTAACGATTACCGATAAAATGGATAACGGTGATAAAATTCCCATCCATAATACCGTTTCAAATTTGAATTCTCTTTAAAACCGTGACTGATTACTGCACTTTGAAAAGCTGCCAGTGATGCTGCTGGAAAAGCAGCAGTCCCAGTTTACAACGTTTGATTCACGAAAACGTGGCGAAGTCATCGAAGGCGCCCACGTGGACGTTTCTGGAGATTTTACCTCCTTTAGATAAAGTAGAAGTCTAACACCATTATGGATATTTTTAAAGATGCTGGTGGAAATTTCAATAATATCCTGATAACAGAGATACACTATACTGCCAAAAGTATTTGCTCCCCATCCAGATGATGGAATCAGGTGTTCCATCACTTCCACAGGTGCATAAATGAAGCAGCTCGGCATGCAGACTGTTTCTACAAACGTGTGAAAGAATGTGTCGCTCTCAGGAATCAGTGAATTCCAGCGTGGAACTGTGATAGGATGCCACCTGCAACAATCCAGCGGTGAAATTTCCTCCTAAATATTCCACAGTCAGCTGTCAGCTGGATTATAAGAACATGGAAGTGTTTGGGAACGACAGCATCTCAGCCATGAAGTGTTCGTCCACGTAAACTGATGGAGCGGGTCAGTGATGCTGAAGCTCATAGTGAGAAGAGGTGGCCAACTTTCTGCAAGTCAATCACTACAGACCTCCAACCTTCATGTGGCCTTCAGATCAGATCAAGAACAGTGACAGAGAGCTTCATGGAATGGGTTTCCATGGCGACCAGCTGCATCCATCCATACATCACCAAGTGCGATGCAAAGCGTGGATGCAGTGGTGGAAAGCAGCCGCCACTGGACTCTAGAGCAGTGGAGGCGTCTCTGGAGGACCAATCACGCTTCTCCGTCTGCAATCTGATGGAGGAGTCTGGGTTTGGTGGTTGCCAGGACAACGGTACTTGTCTGACTGCATTGTGCCAAGTGTAAAGTTTGGTGGAGGGGGGATTATGGTGTGGGGGTGTTTTCAGGAGCTGGGCTTGGCCCCTTAGTTCCAGTGAAAGGAACTCTGAATGCTTCAGCATACCAAGACATTCTGGACAATTCCATGTCCCAACTTTGTGGGACCAGTTTGGAGCTGGCCCCTTCCTCTTCCAACATGACTGTGCACCACAAAGCAGGTCCATGAAGACCTGGATGCAGAGTCTGGTGTGGAGGAACTGGACTGGCCTGCACAGAGTCCTGACCTCAACCCCATAGAACACCTTTGGGATGAATCAGAGCGGAGACTGAGAGCCAGGCCTTCTGGTCCAACATCAGTGTGACCTCACAAATGTGCTTCTGGAAGATGGTCAAAGATTCCCAGAAACACTCCTAAACCTTGTGGACAGCCTTCCCAGAAGATGAAGCTGTTCTAGCTGCAAAGGTGGACCAACGTCATCCTGAACCCGACGGATCAGGAATGATGTCACTGAAGCTCAGATGTGGGTCACAGCAGGTGAGACGATACTGTATATGTGAAAAATCTGCTTATTCTGCTTGTGAGAAGTTAGTGTCTTTGGTTAAAACCTGCAGTCTGCAGCTCAAAAAAGGAAGAAGAAAAAAAATTGAGCTCCCAGATATGTAAATTAGGTATAATTATTGCTAATTTAAAGCAATAAAAATAGAGAAAACATCCTAAATACAAATTCACATCAAATATGTTGTAGCAGAACTTATATGTTCATGTGTTTGTTGACCTGGAGGTCAGTGGCGTTAATAAACTGTACTGAGAGGTTATACGAACTCCTACCAGCAGATGGCGGTATTTTATCAGCACCTGTCTGTTTCAGCCACAGCTTTCAGATCAGCCTCAGTCAGAGGAAACCCCCCTCACCGCCCACTCTCATGTGATGTTTGCAGAAAGAGGAAGAGTTGGTCCAGAAATGCAAATAGACAAAAACGGTTTCTACAGTTCAAACCCATCAGAGCCCTTCATGTAAAACCAGCAGCTAACACACCCATGGCTGAAAAAGAAGGTGTTACAGTGGGGGAGAAGAGACACTTCAAGTCTTATTTATATGCCCCCCCCACCCCCCTTATTTATGCATACAGAGTTGCATGTAGTCTGTAACCATTGAAATATCTGTTCTGGTACGTTTGTTAGATTTCAGCAGCTGGAAACGGGAGGATGGGTACTGACTCTCTTTCCAGCCACGTTTGTGCTGGATTACATCCAAACAGAAACGCTGAGGCGAGAATGGAATGTCTCTCCATGCTGTTTGCGTTTGGACGGCTTTGGATTGGGAGGGGTCAACTTCACCTGCTTCTGTCTGCAGCTGCATTCTAGTCAAACATGTTGGAAGCTGTCAGCGTCTCGCTCGGAGCAATGTTGTGTTTGGAGAGCTAACGAGCACAGCCACAAACCCCGCCGGGGGGGCTTGTTCTTTATATTTCACCTATTCTTAAAGGAACAGTCCGCCCACAGAATGATGTAACTTTATCTTCCACCCCCCCTCATGGTGAGAAAGACTCTGCAGCACTTTTTTAATATCTCAAATGCAGCCGGTGATCAGGAAGGCTTCTCGTTTCCCCCCAACTTTCATATAATGGAGTTCACCGGGGTCCGAGCTAAAAAGGTCCATTAAAGTCCACAAAAACGTGTCAAGGATTATCCCTCCGGCCGGTGGGGGGAGGAGAAAGATGGGACCTCCCGGGGATATCACCCCCCCTGTTTTTATACGTTTAAATAGAAAAACAAAAAAATTTAATTTTACTTAGAGAGAAAGGAAGGAAAAAAGGAAAAGGGCTTGCTAAAAAGAAAACTATAAAAAAAAGAGACACGCGGGTGGCGGGGGGGGGTACAAGGGGGGGGAGTAGAGGGGCATTGGGGGTTGAAAGCGGACTGAAACGCAAACCCGGAAGCCCAATCTCCCCTCGGGGGCCCAGGGACGCGGGGACGGGTTTAAGAGCATTTTATGGAATTAAGCCGCATAGAGGGGAACTGCGGGTAGTGCCGGGGGAAACGGATAACAGTTCAACAAACGGCTTCATAGTACCATTCCTCAGGATAAATCAATCTGGGAACTTTTGAATAAGTAAGAAAGGGGAACAGACAGAGGGGGAAGAGGCAGGAAGTAAACATATTCCTCCATACTGCTCGTCCAACGTAATCCAAGTGTCCTGAGTGGGTAGCATCCAGAATTTACTGGAAACTAAGTCATTTAGTAGATTTTTAGAGACTAAACAGTAGAACATCAGTACTACATCAGTACTACATCTTACTGTAGCGAAGCAGCATATGCGCGTTACGAAACTACGGAAGCCTCAGTTGGCCTTTTTAACGTGGGAGTTTATGGGGATTTGCTCTGTTTTGCGCCCCTAGTGGATGAAGGGAGAACTGACTTCTTCTGGGTCGCCTCACAGTTGGCCACCGGAGGTTGCTGCTTTTATGACGCGCTATGATTTGATATGATGTGATGTGATATAATACGATTGGTGCTGCAATAAGTTCATCCTGATTAATCACATTGCTTTTATCACTTCTAGAACACATTTAGGATTAAAGGCGTCTCAGCAGGAATTCTGCATTTATCTTTAGTGGACCAGAATACTGAACCCTGTCCTCACATGTCTCCCTGAAGTCCATCAGACAGCAGTTTAGTGCAGAGTGCTGCTGATCCTCACAGGCTGATTCACAGCAACGTGAAGCTGAAATCCAGCTCTGAGTCCTGGACTGCTCCCAGATCTCTGGCTTGGTTTTAGCCTTTCAGCTGTAAAACAAAAGTTTATGTGTTTTCTGCATATAGCAGCACTAAAGAATAACTTACTCTCTTGTTTTACAATGGGATTAACTTAGGATTCATCTTTTGACAGCCCTAAATACAATATATCAGATTCAATACACTGATGCAATGCAATACGATACTAAGCTAATACGATATGACACATAAGATACGATACGCCATGATTCCATACAATGCCATATACGATATATGATACAATACACTATGATAAATACAATACAGTTCGACATGATACAGTAAAACACTTTATTGTTTCCATCAGGACATTTTCTGGACACAAATGCTGCTACAAAACTGCCTTGATGATATAAATACACCACACAGCATAGCAAAGCCGCTAGCTTGTCTTAGCTAGGTTTATTTTACATGAATCAGTTCATAAACAGATAATTATAAAATGCTCTGATTATTTGTTTTAATTTGACAGTAAAGACAGAAGAAAATGTGAAGTTATTCAGTCTTAAATCATATAATAAGACGTACACAACAAGGATCAGACGTTCTCTCTACGTTCGTTTCATTTGCTCAGCACGACATCGGCATCAGTATTCCACGGGAATTAACAGGAGGTCCATAAAGAACTATAAATCATACAGCACGTCTGTGTAATGCACACATACTTAGATAGATAGCTTACACTTTTAAAGCTAGAATCAACCCTGACGGTTCAAATAAATAAATGTACATTTATTATGATACTACCACGCTAGCATGATATTTGCACAGCATTGTACGCATTCACCATCCTTCCATCCATTTCCAGCACAAACACTAATATTTACACACAACCTGGTTTAGATTCATTCACATACGCTCATTTTTTCTGATTAAACGTTCAGTTGAATCATTTTTCCATCAGTCGTTGTGTTATTGACCAGTTTCCTCCGTCAGAGTGAAGGATGCGGGAGAAAGTCTGCAGGAGGATGTTCAGGGCTCGGCCCGTGTGATTGGCTGAATGTAGGACTGGGCGATAAACCGAAAATGTACCGACACGACATTTCCAGCGATAACCGACGTCATTTTTTCCCATGTCTGTACGTTCGGTGCTGCGGCGCCTTTAAGAAAGCCGGCAGTGGAATTGCAGCACGGGACGTTTTTGTCCTCTCCAGCTTGCCGTAGTTTCTGTAACGTGACATTCCTGCACTGGAGCTTCGTGTTTTTCATCATCTTCTGCATGTTTTCTGTACAACACATGTCTGTAAATGATCAGTTTATTTGATGTCAGTATAAAGTGAGAAACGTTTGAAGGAACGTTGTTTGTGTTAAACGTTTTCACAACGGTAGTGATGCTAATTGCGTTAGCCTGTCTATGGGTTTTTCAATGTTAAGTTAGCATTCATGCTAATCGATAGTCGTGTGTGCGTTTAATGGGAGACTCAGCACTGGTTTCCATGGACACAAAGTAATATTTGCTCATATGTAGATAAGAATTTAACTAATTTGAGTTAATCAGTTTAATAATTAATGATTCATTCATTAATATGATATTGGCTGCACAGGGGGGGGGGGGGTAGGACCGCAGCCCCAAAGAAAGAAGGTCACTGGTTCGGATCCCGGGGGGGGGGGGGGGTTCAAAAACCCCCAGAGGGGTCCTCCTGTGGGGGGGTTGTATGTTCTTCCTGGTGGGTGGGGGTGTTCTCTCCGGGGGCTCCCGGCCTCCCCCCAAAAGTAAAAAAAAAAGATTATGAGGTTAATTGACCCTCCAAAATTCCCCTGAGGAAGGAAGGGGGGGGTGGATGGTGGTTGTTCTTTGGGGGGGGTGCGGGGGAGAGTGGGGGGCCGTCCCGGGGGGGCCCCCCCCCCCGCCCTGGTAATAGGTGGGGGGGCTCCAGCCACCCCGCGACCCTGAAATGGGGGAGCGGTACAGGAAAGGCCTGAAATAATATGCATATTTGTATGTTTGTATTTCAGTCTCACAGTACTTCTCATATGTCCAAAACATCTATTGGGTGTTTATTGAGGAACCTGTTAGTCTATCTGCCAAACAAGAAGTCACGTGAAGCTCCAGTTAAAGCAGAATATCTGTTTTAATAAAATGAAAATAAAAGTAGTTTTTGTCTGTTTTGGCTGGTTTATAGGAGGTTTACCCTTCATTTATTGTTACTGAGGTGAACTGCTCAGTATATCCTGATATTTATTTTTGGCCATTATCGCCCAGCCCTAGCTGAATGTGGTTTAGTGTGGAAGCTCTGTGATTGGTCAGTGGGACCAGTCAGGAAAGCAGCTGGGAAGCAGTCTGTGATTCCCGGTTTTCCCGACTCCTTCGGTTCATCTACGAGCCGTGCAGCCGCCGCTCACGTCCCAGAGGCTGAAGGCGAATTTCCAGCCGGCTCTGCAGCGTTCCAGCTTCGCTCCTGGTGCGACGCCGTTAGGTGACGGCCATATTCTGAGGCGGGGGTCCCGTTGCCAGCTTACTGTAACCTGACAAAGCTCCAAGGTCGATGTACAGCGATCCGTTCCTCCGAACGTGGCCCGAGCCTTCGGAGTAGAGAGACGACTCTGCAAAGAGGAGGAGGAGAGAAAACATGAATCCACGTCCACAGTTCACTGGTGCATCTGTACAGAAATCCCTAAACAACATTCCAAGGTCTCTGTTGGAAAACAAAACAAACAATCCCCTACAGGAGGACCTGCAGGTGGATAAATATCCTCAGATCATACAAACACACGCAGAACTACGCAGAGAAGAGGTACAACCTAGTCATCGCAACGGGAAGCAGCGTCATCATCGTCATCATCATAATAAAGGGTCTCCGTGGTGATACAGTCATGCAGATGCAGCCTCGTCTCTGCAAGGAGGAGGAAGCCCGCACAGCCCGAGACCCAGGCCCCCAGCAGCCACCCAGAGGCCCAGATCCAAGCCGCCCCCCCAAAAGAACGGACATGCATCCCCCAAAGGGCGGCACGAGACGGCCCCAGCGGACCAAGACCAGCAGCCGCCGACCCCACCGGGTGCCGGCCGCCCCAGGGGCAGGGACAGCGCCGGGCCCAGGGCCCAAGCGCCCAAGCGCCCAGGAGCAGCCCCACCCCACCCAGCCCAGGCGGCCCAACCAGAACCCAGGAGGACTGGACCCCCCAGACAACACCCCCCCAGGACAGGCCAGCCCCCATCCCGACGTCCCTGCCCCACACACCTGACACCAGGGCGCCACCACTGCTACCACCCCCTACCCCACCACCACACTCACACACACACCCCCCACACACATACCCCAACACCCACATGCACTCCCCCCACACACATGCACCCACCCGCTCTGCTCCGACCTTACATACCCACACTCACTCCTCCCTCCACCCCCAACACCCTCCTCCCTCTACCGTCCACACCTACCCCCACCTCCTCATACCCTCTAACACACACATGCACTCCCCCCACATAACTGCACCAACCCCTCCCTACCCCCCACACATACGCCCCCACCTCCCTATACCCCCAGTACCCCATACACTCCCCCCTTCCATGTCCAGCCCCGCCCTTCCCTCTGACCTATTACACTCCCGCCCTTCTTCCTTCAGCCCCTCATGACCATCCCTACTAGACACTCACGAGCATGCCCCTCCTTCCTCCATCCCCCTTTCCTCCAACCACTTACCCACATCTCCTCCCTCTTCCAGCCCAAATTCCCCCTCCCACATTTCCTCTTTCACGCTCTCATTTATTAGTTCTCACACACCCTCCTCACTCTTACCCATGCCCTCGTGCCTCCTGGGTGATAGCGAAGGCCGGGGAAGGAGCTGCGAACTCCAAGCCCCCGGCACACTCCCCCCCCCATGTTTTCTCTCCTCTCTCTCTTCCTCTTCCTTACTCCTTTCTCTCTGTTTCACTTTCTATCATTACCTCTGTTAACTTTCATTTCTCCCTTGTCAGGCCCAGCAGTATGAAATGGAATGGTGTAATAGACAAATGTTTAAATAAAGAAATAAAATGAATAAACATGATATCAAGTGGAGCCTTATGTTCATAAAGCTCCGCTTGATAAAGCAAAACTGTTCAACACAATAAAGCAGCCAGATCATCATTCTGCTGCTGATGCTGGACAGGACAAGTAGAAGAAAAAAAGAAAGAAAAAGAGGAGGAGGAGGAGAAGGAGGAGGGGAAAGAGGAGGAGGAGGCGTGTTGAGATGCAGCCTCGGTTCTATCTGGGGACCGGTCGGGGTCCCGGTGCTGACCTGGTATGGTGTCCTGGTGCTGGCTCTGCTGGCGCAGCAGGGTGTGGGTGGCCTCCTCCAGGGCGGAGTCCAGGCTCCAGCAGCGTGGCTGCTCCTCCCTGGGGGGGTTGATGGCGCCGTCCTTCAGCAGCTGGGACGCTGAGCTCCGCTCCTCCGGGTTCCTCTCCAGGGCCCGCTCCAGGAAGGAGCGCATGCTGGGGCTGCAGGTCTCCGGGATGTCCTCCAGCGGGGGGGCCTGCTTGTAGATCTGGCGGGAAAAAACAGGAACTCAGAGGGAATTCAGGGTTTACGCGTCCGCACGAAGGCGCCAGGCCTCACCACGGTTACATTCCAAATATCAGAACCGGAACCGGACCTTCCTGGTTCTGGTGAAGTTTCCATCTTTCTTTAGTCATTTTTTAAAAATAAACTTGGCCTGTTAGCTTTTTGCTATTAACTTTAAAAATGTTCTTTTTATCTAATTAAGTAATTTTATTAATTTTTATTTACCACATTTATGTGTTAATTTTCTATCATTTATTTTTAATTATATATTGTAATTCACTGAATGAATATTACAGTAATACTAATTTCATTTTATTGCAGTGTTTTTCTATTTGCAACTTTACTTCTTTTTGTATTTTTTGATGCATTTGTTTTATTTTTCTATAATTTGAAATGAACATTTAATAGAAATGCAATTCAATGAATCCCAAAACCCAGTTCTGATAAACTTTCACTCCTTTTCTTCTTTTCTATTATGTTATTTTTGTCCTTTTTCCACTTTATATCATTATTATTAATATTATTATTAGTAGTAGTAGTAGTTACCTATTGTTTTTCATTTTTGTAACTGTTACTAAATTTAATGTATTTCATTATCATTTCTATTAATCAGTTTTAAATAATTATAATAATAATAATGAATAGATTATTAATTAATTTATATTAATTATTAATGACAAATGAGATTATAATTAAAATAATAATAATAATTAATATTATTATTATTGTTGTTGTTTTTGTTATTATCATTATTATTATTATTATTATTAAGAAGAAGAATACATCTTATTTCTGGGTGCCTTCTTTCATGATACTCAAGGCCACTTTGCAATAAATGATACGTAAAATAAAAGAAAGTCACGCTAAACTGAAATAGTAAATTACAAGTTAAAATAACTTCTTGTATTTTCTACATTGTTTGAGCTGGTGTGAACTGAGCATGCTCAGAAATGCTGAGCTGGCTGTGGTCTGCTGCAGAGGAGGACTGAACGATCCAACGTCATGATTCTGATTTCAGATAAAATCCGGTCGGAAAGACGGACGCTGCCTGTCCAGGAAGTGGTCTCATGGTTGCGGAACGTCACTTCTCCCTGACGGCGGTTTCACGGGGAAGTGAGCAGCTGTCTCAGTAAACAAAGAGAAACAGGAACAGGAACATCTGAGAAAGAACCGTGGAACGGAACGAGGGCCGAAAACAGAAGCTGACGGACGAAACGGGCCAATCACACGCAGCTAAACGCTCCGAGGAAACGTGGAGATCTGAGGATGTTTCTGGATCTGAGTCCTGCAGACCAAAGAGGGTCAGGAGATCCAGAGTCCAGCTGCTGAACTGGTCTGCCTGCAGTCCAGAGTCCAGCTGCTGAACTGGTCTGCCTGCAGTCCAGAGTCCAGCTGCTGAACTGGTCTGCCTGCAGTCCAGAGTCCAGCTGCTGAACTGGTCTGCCTGCAGTCCAGAGTCCTGCTGCTGAACTGGTCTGCCTGCAGTCCAGAGTCCGGATGCTGAACTGGTCTGCCTGCAGTCCAGAGTCCGGATGCTGAACTGGTCTGCCTGCAGTCCAGAGTCCTGCTGCTGAACTGGTCTGCCTGCAGTCCAGAGTCCTGCTGCTGAACTGGTCTGCCTGCAGTCCAGAGTCCAGCTGCTGAACTGGTCTGCCTGCAGTCCAGAGTCCAGCTGCTGAACTGGTCTGCCTGCAGTCCAGAGTCCTGCTGCTGAACTGGTCTGCCTGCAGTCCAGAGTCCTGCAGCTGAACTGGTCTGCCTGCAGTCCAGAGTCCTGCTGCTGAACTGGTCTGCCTGCAGTCCAGAGTCCTGCTGCTGAACTGGTCAGCCTGCAGTCCAGAGTCCAGCTGCTGAACTGGTCTGCCTGCAGTCCAGAGTCCTGCTGCTGAACTGGTCTGCCTGCAGTCCAGAGTCTGGCTGCTGAACTGGTCTGCCTGCAGTCCAGAGTCCTGCTGCTGAACTGGTCAGCCTGCAGTCCAGAGTCCTGCTGCTGAACTGGTCAGTCTGCAGTCCAGAGTCCTGCTGCTGAACTGGTCTGCCTGCAGTCCAGAATCCTGCTGCTGAACTGGTCTGCCTGCAGTCCAGAGTCTGGCTGCTGAACTGGTCTGCCTGCAGTCCAGAGTCCTGCTGCTGAACTGGTCTGCCTGCAGTCCAGAGTCCTGCTGCTGAACTGGTCTGCCTGCAGTCCAGAGTCCTGCTGCTGAACTGGTCAGTCTGCAGTCCAGAGTCCTGCTGCTGAACTGGTCTGCCTGCAGTCCAGAGTCTGGCTGCTGAACTGGTCTGCCTGCAGTCCAGAATCCTGCTGCTGAACTGGTCTGCCTGCAGTCCAGAATCCTGCTGCTGAACTGGTCTGCCTGCAGTCCAGAGTCCGGCTGCTGAACTGGTCTGTCTGCAGTCCAGAGTCCTGCTGCTGAACTGGTCTGCCTACAGTCCAGAATCCAGCTGCTGAACTGGTCTGCCTGCAGTCCAGAATCCAGCTGCTGAACTGGTCCGCCTGCAGTCCAGATCTTTCACCATAACAAACACGTGGATCATCTGAAAGCAGAAATCCAGCAACCAGGTCCAGGACTTTAGAGCAGCTAGAATCCTGCATCAGACCAGAACGGGACCACGTTCCCCTCCTGAAACTCCAGACCTGGTCTCCTCACCTCGCAGACGTTTACGGATGTTTGTTAAATAAAAGTTTTTCATTTTCCAGAGAGAAACCTCGTTGTACGTTTCGTGAAATGAAATGCTCCTGATTCAGTTTCAGTTCAAACGTTGGTGTAATAAATCTGTGAAATAATCACAGTCATGAGTTTCTGTCAGGAACTGGATCCGATACAACACGTGGAAACGATGCGTTTGGACCAGAACAAGAAGACGTTTCTGTTCCGATGAAACAGGAACTGTTGGAACATTTCACTCAGCAAAGCCAGAAACGGAGACGAAGCCTGGGAAACTTACGATGTAGAGGTAGGAGGGGTAGGCGGTGCGCGGGTACCTCCGGACCCACGGAGGACTCCCGCTCTGCATGTGGATGATGCTGGTGCCCAGGCTGTAAATATCTGTCTTGGTGTCGTGTCCTCTGCACAGAACCAGTTCTGGACTCATGTACATCTGCAGGAAAGGAACACAGAAATACAGGAACTCAAGGTTCGAACAGTTCTGGACCTGATTGGTTTCAGTTTTATTTAGTTTTTCTTTTCACTTTTAGTTCGTTTTTAGAGCAGGTTTGCTAGTTTTTATTTTTGGGAAAATGTTTAGTTTAGTTTAGTTTTTATTAGTTTCAGTTTCCCGTAAATTATGGGTATTTGTCTCGAGTGACATTCAGAATCACCAGAAAGTCACTCAGAGTAAAACCGGTAGAAGAAAGTAATCAGATTAAATAGAAACTGATTTCTATTTCTAAGGCTGATGCATTAAATACATTTACAAAGACTAAAACTGAGGATTTTCTGCAGTAGTTTTAGTTAGTTTTGTAAAGACACAATACAGTTTTAGTTAGTTCTTATTTTTATTTCTATTTCAGTTAACTAAAATGTATTTTTCAATTTTAGTTTTCGTTTTTTCGTTAGTTTTAGTGAACTCTGATAACCTTGACACATTCACTATTTTTGTGTGTATTTGTGTGTAAACACACAAATACACACAAGGACACACAAACTCTGGTGTAAACGAATCTCTGAAGGTCAGTTTAAAAAGAAAACACGGATTAATCACAACGAACAGATAAAACCACGTTAGAAGATAAAAACTCAGGACCGAATAAATACTGAAAAGAATGAAAAGTACACCGTACAGCGCTTTACTTTGCAGCAGGCTGTAAAGGTAGAATGAGAACAGAAAGTACTTCCTCTTTTATTGAAAGTGTGCGTTTCAAACATGCCACAAACAGGAAACATCCTCTTGTAGTAAACGGGGGCTTTCTGCAACGAACAAGCTCCCCTTTAGACGGACGGGGGGGTGTGAAGGTAAACACGGCAGAGCTGGTCTGCGCTGGAAATTCCAGCCTGAGCCCAGAATGTTTGGCCTCGTCTGTGTTATCGCTGCTGGGTCTCTGCACGGGACTTTCCACAAACCACCAAAGCCGCCAGAGCTCCAGGATGCAGCGTCTGACAAGCAGGCCGGCAGTGGGAGAGCAAGGCTGATGCATCATGGGAATTCACAGGGATTCATATTTACAGTCGTCCTCAGAATTATTCATACCCTCCAATTACACACTCAGAAACACAGGTACCAGTTTGTACCTAAAAGGGTCCAAAGCTTGTTGCTGGGGGGGTTACTTTCTGAAAGACATTTCTGTACCTTCATGGTCCATTTTTGTACCTTATCAAGCTGTATGAGTTAATAAAGTACAATTAAACCAATTAAAGATGATGAATAAAAGTCAATAAAATAGAGATTATGACAACAATCAAAGATGCTAATAATAAATGAATAATTATTATAGAAATATTAGGACAAACACATATATAATTATACATATAATTATTACTATGATTATTATGAAAATCATAATATAATAACTATAATTATACTACTGTTTAGAAGTACTGCTATTTATAGTTATTGTACAAGCTACACACATTTTTCAATGCTGCAGGTACCCTTAGGGTTGGAATGGTACAAATGTGTACTTTATATTACTTTGGAGCCTTTTTCATAGTATATAGGTACTTCTGGCCTCATAAAGACCAATATTGTACTTTTGAGAGAATATTTGTAAAAAAAGTACCTGCAGGTACAGAAACGTTCCTGTCTCGTACCTCCATGTTTCTGAGTGTGAAGAAAAGGCTAAATTCACAACAGCAATTCAAATAACAACAAACTAAAGAAACTAATAATAAATAAAAATTTACAAAATTGCAATTTAGTGAAAATATTTGGCTTTTGAATTGTGGTTGGAAAAAATATTTTTTTAAAAACAAATAAACTGATTGAAGCCTCAAAATGTTGCTCTACAAACCTTTAGCTTCGGAGCCCCGTCATGCTTGTTCAGTTTTTTTTTTTGTGTGTGTTTGTATTAATATTTCTTTTGAACTACTATTAAAATTAATGTCATGATTTTCATCAAATTTTTATTTATTATTAATTTAGTCAATTTCATCTCATTTCACTGACAGCTGATTTTTTTCCTTCGTTAATTGGAGGGTGGGAATGATTTTGAGGACGAGCGTATGTCTGAAACGGAGGCTGCTGTCGATCACTGATGACGACGTTTCTGCACTCGCGCCGGATATTTCGCCCGAATCAGCCTCAACGCAGCTGCAGAACACACACTTCACCTCAGATAGAAACAGGAAGCAGAACAGGAAGCAGGGAGTGAGCATCCTGAGTGACGAAAGACCGATACATCAGCCGGCCGATATTTTAGACCAATATTTGCATTTTTTGCTGGTACTGGCTAATATGTCGGGTGTTGAAACTGTTCTGATCCTGCTTTTTCACTTCCAATACCAAAACCAATATCGCAGGTCAAGTATCGGCCGATACCAGATATACATGTAGATACTTAGCTGTATTTTGGGCCAAAAATTATGCATATTGATCTAATAATTGATTTTATTCTTGGTTTATGTTAGTTATGCCTGTTTTGTGGAACCTGACCTCTAAAAACCTGGTTAACAGGTTAATGAAACAAGTCAATAACAGGAAGTGTGAAGAAAAACGGACCCATTTATTACTTACCGATGAGTACGAAGAATTTTAAACTTACAAACATAATAATATATTAAATCATTTCAAATAAATTAACACCCGATCAGAAGGAAATGCTCGAAATAAAAGCTAGAATGGATTTCCTGGGTCGGCAAATTTTGATGCATTCTGATCCAATTCACATTTTTTAGCCAATATTGTCCTGATATCTGATACTGGTATCAGATATCTGATACCGGTATCAGATATCGGGCATAATGCCCCCCGGCATAATTTACAGACAGGCAGCAGTTTTTTTATAGATATATTAAATATTTAATTGTTCTTTTTTATATTGTTATAAGTGCACATTTATTCATATATATATGTATATATATATATATATATAAAGTTCTTTGTTTCTTTTTTATTATAAAAGAGTTTTTTAAATTATTTTTTATTGCATCCTTCAATAGGGGTGGAAAAATTATCAATACACTGAAATTTTGTGATATTTTCATATGCAGATATCATGTTGATATTTAAAAACACGGTATTGACCTATTTTACTACCAGAATCTCGTGAGATTTCATCGTTCTGTTACAAAATCTTGGGGGTTTTCGTGAAATCTCATGAGATTTTGTGACAGAACGATGAAATCTCATGAGATTTTGTTGGTAATATAGATCGATACCACGTTTTAAAATATCAATATGAAATCATCATATGAAAATATCTGGATATTTCAGTGTATTGATATTTCTCGCACCCCTATCCTTCATTAAATAATGTTGGGGTCAAATGCAGTATCGGCCCCATATATCGGTGGGTTGCGTGTGCTGATCCTTGTTTGTGGGTGGTGTTGTCTCACCTCTGTCCCTCGCAGGTCTCGGGGGTTGTACACGTCCTCGGTCATCTGCACGGCCAGACCGAAGTCCACCAGCACGGCCTTGTCCGACATGAGGACGATGTTGCTGGCTGAGAGAGAAACACGGGACTCAGAAAACGTTCCCATCAGGCTCAGTCAGAGATTTCAGACGGAAGCTGAGGAAGTCCTGATAGAGACAGGATCATCCTCGTTACTGATGTCATCACTGATTCACTGATGTCATCACAGATTCACTGATGTCATCACAGATTCACTGATGTCATCACTGATTCACTGATGTCATCACAGATTCACTGATGTCATCACAGATTCACTGATGTCATCACTGATTCACTGATGTCATCACAGATTCACTGATGTCATCACTGATTCACTGATGTCATCACTGATTCACTGATGTCATCACTGATTCACCGATGTCATCACTGATTCACTGATGTCATCACTGATTCACTGATGTCATCACTGATTCACTGATGTCATCACTGATGTCATCACAGGTTCACTGATGTCATCACTGATTCACTGATGTCATCACTGATGTCATCACAGATTCAGGTTCCAGGCTCCAGGATCCAGGCTCCAGGTTCCAGGTTCCAGGTTCCAGGTTCCAGGCTCCAGGATCCAGGCTCCAGGTTCCAGGTTCCAGGCTGCAGCCAGGTTCCAGGTTCCAGGTTCCAGGTTCCAGGCTGCAGCCAGGTTCCAGGTTCCAGGCTCCAGGTTCCAGGTTCCAGGCTGCAGCCAGGCTCCAGGTTCCAGGTTCCAGGCTGCAGCCAGGTTCCAGGTTCCAGGTTCCAGGTTCCAGGTTCCAGGCTGCAGCCAGGTTCCAGGTTCCAGGCTCCAGGTTCCAGGTTCCAGGCTGCAGCCAGGCTCCAGGCTCTAGGTTCCAGGCTCCAGGCTCCAGGTTCCAGGCTGCAGCCAGGTTCCAGGCTCCAGGATCCAGGCTCCAGGTTCCAGGTTCCAGGCTGCAGCCAGGTTCCAGGTTCCAGGTTCCAGGTTCCAGGTTCCAGGCTGCAGCCAGGTTCCAGGCTCCAGGATCCAGGCTCCAGGTTCCAGGTTCCAGGCTGCAGCCAGGTTCCAGGTTCCAGGATCCAGGCTCCAGGTTCCAGGTTCCAGGCTGCAGCCAGGTTCCAGGTTCCAGGTTCCAGGTTCCAGGTTCCAGGCTGCAGCCAGGTTCCAGGCTCCAGGATCCAGGCTCCAGGTTCCAGGTTCCAGGCTGCAGCCAGGTTCCAGGTTCCAGGCTCCAGGTTCCAGGTTCCAGGCTGCAGCCAGGCTCCAGGTTCCAGGTTCCAGGCTGCAGCCAGGTTCCAGGCTCCAGGATCCAGGCTCCAGGTTCCAGGTTCCAGGCTGCAGCCAGGTTCCAGGTTCCAGGCTCCAGGTTCCAGGTTCCAGGCTGCAGCCAGGCTCCAGGCTCCAGGTTCCAGGTTCCAGGCTGCAGGTTCCAGGATCCAGGTTCCAGGATCCAGGCTCCAGGTTCCAGGATCCAGGTTCCAGGCTGCAGCCAGGCTCCAGGTTCCAGGTTCCAGGTTCCAGGCTGCAGCCAGGCTCCAGGTTCCAGGTTCCAGGTTCCAGGCTGCAGGTTCCAGGATCCAGGTTCCAGGATCCAGGCTCCAGGTTCCAGGATCCAGGTTCCAGGCTGCAGCCAGGCTCCAGGTTCCAGGATCCAGGTTCCAGGCTGCAGCCAGGCTCCAGGATCCAGGTTCCAGGTTCCAGGATCTTCAGCACCTCTGATTGTGGCCGGAGTTTCTCATAAATCACCAGAGTTATTTCCAAAAACTATCAGATGCTTCTGTGGTTTAACTCTGACGTACGGACGTCTCGAGCTCCGTCACATCACTTCCTGAAGCCGTTGTGCAAACCGGCGACCGCGTTTCCTGCTTTGGTCTTACGTTTGATGTCGTGGTGGATGACGTTGTTGGAGTGCAGGTACTCCAGGCCCCGCAGGACCTGCTGGGCCACCCAGATGACCTCGAACTCCCTCATGGGGCCGCAGCTGTCCAGCTTCTCCAGCACCGAGCCGCCCTCGCCGGCCTCCATGAACAGGTGGATGCTGCGGTCCCACAGCACGGCGCCGTACAGCTCGGCGATGTTCTCGTGCCGGAAGCGGGCCTGGAAGTCCACGTCGGCCGCCTTGAAGTTCTCCATGGGGATCTGAGAGGAAGACGGAGCGATGAAATGAATCATATGAGAGAAATCATCCGGTCAGAAGGGAGGGAACATATCAGAAAACCTTTCCGTACGAGTATGTGGTGTTACATAATGCACATTCACTGCGTTTCCTTCCAGCTGAGGGCTGATGGTGACTCATATTCCAGCACGCGCCGTAAACTGGAACCAGGAAGACCTCTCTGAACCACGGTCGCTCTACGGTAACGCTGAGAGTCAGGAAACCACTCCTTCCTCATCTGTCAACGTTTTTCACCTCCAGGCGCAGAGAGCCACCCGTGGAGAAGAAACGGAGACGTGTTGTAAAAGACGAGGCTTTTTCTGCATCTTCGTTCAAACGAACACAAAAATACCGCAGATGTGGGAAGCTGCAGTTAAATTTCCATTCTTGCCCCAAGTTTGGCTCCTTTAGTAACCTGAAACAGCCCTTTAATCACGAGCAATCGGCTCCGTTCCTCTTTAAGAGGAAAACCGTCACCAGTTCTGTTCATATAAAAGCTGAGCTGTAAAGATATTTGGCTTTTTTATCATTATTATCATTCATTTATTGCTTCGTGGCAAAAATCACAAAAACAGTCAATCACTTGTTTTTGTCAAACATTTCCCAAAGAGGACAGAAAGAAGACATAATCTGATTTTGTCTGCTTCTAATCAAAACAAAGAATCTGAATAAGCTTTGCTGAGCAGCTTCCAGCCAAAATAAAGCAAAACAAATGTCTGAGTACAACTACACGGAGAAACATTTTCAGGACAATATCAGTACTCACACGCAGCAACAAATACAACAATGCTCCAGGCAATATACATACACACATATATACACTCATATTCATACCTACACACACACTCATTCTTGTACTTCTATGTTAGTGAGGACATTCGTTGACATAATGCATTCCCTTCACTCTCAGAAACATAGAGATACGAGACAGGAACATTTCTGTACCTGTACGTACATGTATTACAAATGTTCTCTCAAAAGTACAATATTGGTCTTTATGAGGCCAGAAGTACCTATATACTATGAAAAAGGGTCCAAAGTAATATAAAGTACACATTTGTACCATTTCCGCCTCTTTATTAACTCATACAGCTTGATAAGGTACAAAAATGGACCATGAAGTTACAGAAATGTCTTTCAGAAAGGACCCCCCCCAGCAACAAGCTTTGGACCCTTTTAAGTACAAACTGGTACCTCTACTTTTCAGTGTGTAGCCCCTCACCCTAAATACCACAATTGATTGACTAAACCTAAACTCTAAGATCTAATCTTGACCCTTAAAAATGTGTTTTTCTTTGACTTTTTTAGTGAGGACCGAACAAAATGTCCTCACTTTGCTGGTTAGCAAATACAAGTACACACACCCACATATATATATATATATATATATATATATATACATATACATGTATATATATATATAACTGCAGAGTTAAAGTCGAACCGAGTCGGGTGACTCGGTTAAACTTTAACCAGTGAGTTGCCGTCTCTCTCACTCACCAGTTTGCAGGCCATTCGCTTCCTGGTGGTGGTGTCCTGAGCCAGGTGGACTTTCCCAAACGAGCCCTTGGGCACGAGGCCAGAGCTGGAATGTTTGTAGGTCAGCTTCCACGGAAAGAGAAGCACGTCCATGTTGATCTTGTAGCGGCCGTTTTTCACAGCCAGGTTCTGCTTCAGAAAAGTTCAACAAGACTCGTTATAATGTGGAAATTCAATCTGATCATCGCATGAAAAAACTGCCAAAAGCCTTCGTTTGTTATCACGTATCTAAAAATGTTTGTTGTTTATTCATCGTGTTTAGTTAATTATTGAGCCGTTGTGGAAGGTGCAGACAGCCGTGCAGCTCTGCAGGATTCTGCAGTTAGAGCTCCAGACTGGATAGACAGTCAGTCCATCGCAGGTTCAGCACAGACAGTGATGCAGCAGACACTGATGCAGCAGACACTGATGCAGCAGACACCGATGCAGCAGACACCGATGCAGCAGACACCGATGCAGCAGACACCGATGCAGCAGACACCGATGCAGCAGACACCGATGCAGCAGACACTGATGCAGCAGACACCGATGCAGCAGACACTGATGCAGCAGACACCGATGCAGCAGACACCGATGCAGCAGACACCGATGCAGCAGACACCGATGCAGCAGACACCGATGCAGCAGACACCGATGCAGCAGACACCGATGCAGCAGACAGTGATGCAGCAGACACCGATGCAGCAGACACCGATGCAGCAGACACCGATGCAGCAGACACCGATGCAGCAGACACCGATGCAGCAGACAGTGATGCAGCAGACACCGATGCAGCAGACACCGATGCAGCAGACACCGATGCAGCAGACACCGATGCAGCAGACACCGATGCAGCAGACACCGATGCAGCAGACACCGATGCAGCAGACACCGATGCAGCAGACAGTGATGCAGCAGACACCGATGCAGCAGACACCGATGCAGCAGACAGTGATGCAGCAGACACCGATGCAGCAGACAGTGATGCAGCAGACAGTGATGCAGCAGACACCGATGCAGCAGACACCGATGCAGCAGACAGTGATGCAGCAGACACCGATGCAGCAGACACCGATGCAGCAGACACCGATGCAGCAGACAGTGATGCAGCAGACACCGATGCAGCAGACACCGATGCAGCAGACACCGATGCAGCAGACACTGATGCAGCAGACACCGATGCAGCAGACAGTGATGCAGCAGACACTGATGCAGCAGACACCGATGCAGCAGACAGTGATGCAGCAGACACCGATGCAGCAGACACCGATGCAGCAGACAGTGATGCAGCAGACACCGATGCAGCAGACACCGATGCAGCAGACAGTGATGCAGCAGACACTGATGCAGCAGACACCGATGCAGCAGACACCGATGCAGCAGACAGTGATGCAGCAGACACTGATGCAGCAGACACCGATGCAGCAGACACCGATGCAGCAGACAGTGATGCAGCAGACACCGATGCAGCAGACACCGATGCAGCAGACAGTGATGCAGCAGACACCGATGCAGCAGACAGTGATGCAGCAGACACCGATGCAGCAGACACTGATGCAGCAGACAGTGATGCAGCAGACACCGATGCAGCAGACACTGATGCAGCAGACACTGATGCAGCAGACACCGATGCAGCAGACACCGATGCAGCAGACAGTGATGCAGCAGACACCGATGCAGCAGACACCGATGCAGCAGACACCGATGCAGCAGACACTGATGCAGCAGACACCGATGCAGCAGACACCGATGCAGCAGACACCGATGCAGCAGACAGTGATGCAGCAGACAGTGATGCAGCAGACACCGATGCAGCAGACACTGATGCAGCAGACACCGATGCAGCAGACAGTGATGCAGCAGACACCGATGCAGCAGACACCGATGCAGCAGACACTGATGCAGCAGACACCGATGCAGCAGACACCGATGCAGCAGACAGTGATGCAGCAGACAGTGATGCAGCAGACACCGATGCAGCAGACACTGATGCAGCAGACACCGATGCAGCAGACAGTGATGCAGCAGACACCGATGCAGCAGACAGTGATGCAGCAGACACTGATGCAGCAGACACTGATGCAGCAGACACCGATGCAGTAGACACCGATGCAGCAGACACCGATGCAGCAGACACCGATGCAGCAGACACCGATGCAGCAGACACTGATGCAGCAGACACTGATGCAGCAGACACCGATGCAGCAGACACCGATGCAGTAGACACCGATGCAGCAGACACCGATGCAGCAGACACCGATGCAGCAGACACCGATGCAGCAGACACCGATGCAGCAGACACTGATGCAGCAGACACCGATGCAGCAGACACCGATGCAGCAGACACCGATGCAGCAGACACCGATGCAGCAGACACCGATGCAGCAGACACCGATGCAGCAGACACCGATGCAGCAGACACTGATGCAGCAGACACCGATGCAGCAGACACCGATGCAGCAGACACTGATGCAGCAGACACCGATGCAGCAGACAGTGATGCAGGATGTACTGCTGTACATCCTGCATGCATCCTGTCTGCTGCAGGCAGTGTCTGCTGCCTGCAGGCCGTCAGCTTAGAAACCAGTTAACCCAGCACGCTCTGGAATGTGTGGGGGGGGGGGGGGGGGGGGGGGGGGGGGGGGTTGGAGACTCAGACTAAAAAAGGAAAACATGGAAACTTGCCACAGAAAATCCCCAGCAAAGATAAAAACACGAGCTTTTTTGGGAACCTTTACCAAAAAGTACTACATGCAAGTACGCTTTAAGTACACTAATTTTAAACTTTAAATAAGACAGTATACTTTCAGTTTACTATTCATGTACTTATCAGAAATATACTTAACAAAGTTTACTTGGCATTTGCTAATAAATATACTAGAAGTTTAACATATTTAGCCTATACTTATATTTAAACTTTTGAACAATATACTTTAATAGTAGTACATTCAGAGTACATTTTCAAACATACTAAGAGTTTAAATGTTTCTGGAACATTTGGTGGAGTCAAAGAAAACACCTGAATCTAGTTTTCACAGAAATTTTGTAATATTTGTTTTACTCAGTATTAAAGGAGGAGTAGAAGTATAAAGTGATTTTCAGTATATTTGAAAATGTATTTTTAAACACTAAACAGTGTACTATAAGTGTATTATCAGTAAACTCATAGCAAACCTAAAACGTTACTTTCTGTGTACTTAAAGTCTACTTTCTTTAACTAAAAGGGCATCAAGAAGTTTACTGCTAGAAAACTAATAGTATACGTAGAAGAATACTTTTAATATAAAAGTTTACTTTGTAAGAGTAAAATTAAGCTTAAAGTTTAGTACAAGTAAACTAACAGTATACCTAAAAGTATACTTTCAGTATACTTTAAAGTGTACTTTCTAAAAGTAAAAGTAAGCTTGAAGTTTTAGTACAAGTACACTAATAGTATACCTAGAAGATTACTCTTCGTATACTTAAAAGTGTACTTTTAAATACTTAAACTGGGCCACTTTAGTCCCAAGAAGGACACTTGTTAGTATGCTGGTAGATAAAAGTACACTTGGGGGACATACTTTAGTATACTAGAGTATACTTGAGGACATGTACTTAGGTAATACTTGTTTCTGGTGAGTTTGTCCACTCAGCCTGAGGAAGCTGATGATGAAGATGAGGGACGTCCCTCAGAGAAACGACTTGTGTCAAATATGACAGAAAGAAGCAGGAAAACCGACCCCCACCTTGCTCAGGAGGACCCCCATCTCCTCTGGGGGGGTCTGCAGGGCCGTCGCCTGCATGTTGGACAGCAGGTTGACGAAAGCCAGCAGGTCTGCCACCGTCCCGTAGCGGACGCCTCCCGCCCCGTCCTCGTACTCCTTCTGCTCGCCCCCCACCTCCCCGTTCTCCTCGCTCTCATCCAGGTCCTCCTGGGACAGACCGTCGTCATCGGAGGACAAGCCCCCCCCTCCTCCAGCTGGTACAGAGTCTCCGCGGCGGTGATGATGTCCTCCACGTCCATGTGGGCCAGCAGCAGCTCCAGTCCCGTATCGTATTTGTAATCCATGTTTGTGGGGGGGGTCTGAAGTCAAACATCAGAGGTCCCGTTCACGGCTGGCAGAGGAAGCTGACTGACACCTCCCCCCCCCCAGACGCTGCTGTTTTCATGAAGCTGAGCCGCCCTGCTGGGAGGGGCTTCACAGGACTGCAAATGAGCAGAGTTTCAGAGTAAAGACGGGAAAACCCAGGAACACAGGAAGCCCCCCCCCCCCCAAAAAAGCCACAAAACACCACAGCTGAGAGCTGAAAATAAGAAACCACACTTAGTTCACAAAACAGAGGTACAGACAGCATCATTTCTGTACCTGTACGTACATTTACTACAAATGCTCCCTCAAAAGTACAATATTGGTCTTTATGAGGCCAGAAGTACCTATATACTATGAAAAAGGCTCCAAAGTAATAGAAAGTACACATTTGTACCATTCCAACCCTAAGGGTACCTGCAGCATTGAAACATGTGTGTAGCTTGTACAATAACTATAAATAGCAGTACTTCTAAACAGTAGTATAATTATAGTTATTATATTATGATTTTCATAATAATCATAGTAATAATTATATGTATAATTATATATGTGTTTGGCCTAATATTTCTATAATATTCATTTATTATTAGCATCTTTGATTGTTGTCATAATCTCTATTTGATTGACTTTTATTCATCATCTTTAATTGGTTTAATTGTACTTTATTAACTCATACAGTCGTCTTCAAAATGATTCACACCCTCCAATTACAGAAAAGACAAAATTCACAACAGAAACTGAAGAAATTAATAATAAATAAAAATTTACAAAATTATAATTTAGTGAAATAAAATATTTCTTTTGAATTGTGGTTGAAAATAATAATTAAAAAAAAACATACAATTTTTTTCAGACACATCAGAGCATCTTTCTCATGAACATGGACCAACATACCTGTAAACAGGTGCAGACGTCTGATTGGACGTTACAGAAACACCTGATAACAGTGATTGGCTCAAAGTGTTGCTCATCATGTTTGTTTACTTGTTTTATTTTTTGTGTGTTTGTTTTTAATATTTCTGTTGAACCACAATTCAGAATCAACGTCATGATTTTCTAGAATTTTTATTCATTTTTTACTTTTGTCAGTTTCATCTTATTTCACTGACAGCTGATTTTTTCTGTCTTTAATGGGGAGGGTGTGAATAATTCTGAGGATGAGCTGGGGCCTGTCATGCATCATGTTAAACTGTAAATAAAAAAATAGATCAAATAAAAAAAGGGAAGAAAATAACTCACATTCACCTGCCACAATAATTGGTTCACATCCGCAAACGGAAAAATAATATGCTGATGTTCGGAGACAAACCCATGACGTCATAAGTAAACATCTATGATCTGACATTTCTTATCACACACAGCGCTTTGCTTTTCATCAGTTTCGGTTTCCTCTTTACTTTCTGATAGAGAAAGGCGGAGTTTTCCTCCTCTGTCAGGAAAAAGTTTCGTTTAAGTAAAATATAACAGAAAAAACACAAAAAATGAAATAAAAAAGTAAGCCAAGTTAGAGCTGTCGAACATAAATTACTGAAAACCGACGATAAACAACGACGCAGAAGTTCGCTTCTGATCGTCATAGGTGTAAAAGGCGATTAAAAGTACCGGACTTGGACGTCCCTGCTATGCAGGACGTAGATTCATTAAAATGTCATTTCTGATTCGTAAAACTTTAATCTATTAGTCAAAATGCAAACTATGCTAGATTTATGACTTTTTAAAAGTATCTAAACCACATCGGACCAGGTCCTGTTAAAAGAAAACTTCTCAAATCTGGACTGAAATATTTTACACATCATACTGAAACATTCACTCTATTTTTGAAAATGAAAAAGAAAAAAAAAAGAAAAAAGAGTTGGTTTCCAATTCACAGCTTCTGATTCACCTTGTTTAAAGGGCGATTCTACTGAATTTGTGGGAACCTTAAAGTTACATTTGATCAGATCCTGATCACAAACAAAAGAAAAAAGGTCTCAAAAATCAAAACAGTTGTTTTAATGAATCTAAATGCTGTGCAGAATATTTTTGTCCAGATTTGAAGAGTTTAAGTATTGTAGTTTTTAATCAGGACCTGGTCTAATGTGGTCTTGATGCTAAAAAGTTATAAAATAGCCCTCATTTGCATTTTCACAAATAGAATAAAGGTCTCACAAATCAGAAATGTTGTTTTAATGAATCCAAACACTGTGCAGAATATTTTAGTCCAGATTTGAAGAGTTAAAGTTGTGTAATTTTTAGCTAGACCTGTTGTAATAAAGTCTTAGGTTTCCACAAATTCAGTGGAATCGCCCTTTAACACATATGACGAATCGAAATCTAACTTCAGCGTCGTCGCTCACTATATTAAAAAAAATTAAAACCGCGAATGCTCGTTCTGTTTGTCCATCTCGCTTCTCGTAGACGCAACGCGACAGTGCGCACGCGCGTTTCCGCTCCACTTTAAACAGCAATGGCGTCCTCCTCTAACATGTTCAGGTTACGTGTGAGGGGAAGCAGCAACCTTGTGACTTACCTGCAGACAGTGAACGCGTTTCTCCTCAGAGGTGTTGTGACGGACGCGGCACGCGCTCCGGTCGAAGCCGGTCGGAGAGATCAAAGCGGTCAGTATGACGCGTTTACCTGACGTTAGCTTAAAAAGCTACAGCTGATTCAACAAGGCAGCTTTCTGACCACCACTCAGGTCAGATTAACTCAGAATGATGGTTAAAAAGACGGTTGTTGTCCCGTTTTTATGTCCGGGAACTGTAACTGAGATGTTTTATGTATTTATGTTTCTGTTTTAGAAAAGCCGAGTTCAGTTTTACATCCTATTCTGTCCTAAAGCAGCTAAATATGCTGGATTCTTTAGTTCAGGAAAGTCTGGGAGCAAATCCAAGTTTTTTCCTCAAACTGGTACAAATCAGTAGGGATGGGCGATATATTATCGTGTGCGATATATCGTCAAAGTAATTCCCCATGGTAATAATTTATCTTACAATAAAAATGATACATACAATTTATCAGGTTGTATTTACAGTTATTTATAGTTATTTTTTCTGGTGCACCGTTTGAATAAATGTCAATCTGTTCTCATATTTCAGACGAGTTTGTTTGGTTTTACTACAGTTTTGCACTTCAGGTGTACTGCTTGTACTTAATTGATGTAGTTTGGCTTCTAGTATTATTTTAAGGTATGCATGGCATGGGAATTTTGGCCGATATCCGATATGCCGATATTTTAAAACTCATGTGGCCGATATCGATACCGATATTAAAGCTGAAAAAAATAAGCAATCATTGCAAATAGCAGTTTTGTTATCCGTTTCTGACACTTTAAAAAATAGGGATGTGAAAAAATATCGATACACTGAAATATTGCAATATTTTCAAATGCCGATATCAAATTGATATTTAAAAACGCGGCATCTATCTATTTTACTTTAAAAAATCTCTGGAGATTTCATCATTCTCTTACAAAATATCACGATATTTCATGAATTCTAACGAGATTTCATAACAAAATGAAATATTGCAAGATTTCGTGAGTAAAACAGATCAATACTGCGTTTTTAAATGTCAATATGATATCAGCATCTGGAAATATCGTGATATTTTAGTGTATTGATATTTTTTGATCACTCTAAATTGTCCCTAGGAATGAATGTGAGTGTGAATGGTTGTCTGTCTCTCTGTGTTGGCCCTGCGACAGACTGGCGACCTGTCCAGGGTGTACCCCGCCTCTCGCCTGATAATAGCCTGGATATGCCGATATTTTAAAACTCAGGTGGCTGATAACCGATATTAAAGAATTTTTGCCTGCACCCTGGAAGTCAGGTCCTGTGATGAAAGTACCCCCATAAACTGTTATACTACTGATAGTATTCACCTATTTAAATTCACATCAGCAGTTATTTCTTTTTTTTGTTTTAAATGTTGTTTTGTAGATTTCTAGTTTTTCAGATATTGAAAAAAAAATCCCTTTTTTTTAATGTTCTGGGAAAAAGTCAGATTTTGGACTTTAATCTCAGAGTACTATTTTTTCCTTCAGTGGCCTGAATACTCTTGCATTATACGGCCACTACGGACATTTTAAAGTGAAATATTTCATTTTGTTTAATGTACTCAGTTTCTGTTAATATAGTTATTTATTATATTACTGTCTGAAATTATAACATGACAGTTTATTTGATAAAATGAATGAATAAAGCTAGCAGACATCTAATATTGCCATTAATGTCATTGATGAGTGTTTTCTGCTTCTGTAACTCGTCTTCCTCGTTCTCAGCAGATGAAAAGGATGAACGCAAGTCTGTGCACACTTTCCTGGTGGAGCGGCAAGAACAGGCCGAGCGGTCCGTCCTCATCAGCTGCCAATCAAGAACCAACGAGAAAAAGTTCCTCAAGTTTTTATCGAAGCATGGAGACATTAATAAGTACTTCTTTTATGAAACTTACGTAAGTTAGTAAGTTGTAAACAGGTTTTACAGCTGCAGGAGGACTTTACAGCCATGATGCAGCTGTGTTTGTCTCCAGGGGACGTATGCGGTGGTGGAGTTCGCCAGCCGGGACGGTGTTTCCTCTTTGCTCGACTCCGCTGCCATCCCCAGCGTCAGCCACGAAGCCGTGGTGCCTTTTAAATCCAGACTGCTGTCGCTCAGAAACCTCGGCCTGCAGGACTCTTTAAGCCAGCAGTCGGGACTCCAGTGCCGGCCTCAGACCGCCATTCCCATCAACGAGCTCATCCAGAGGCTGTCCGGAGAGGAGAGTGTAAGCACAGCGTCAGAAATTACATCATTTAAACGGGATTTAAAGGACTGATGGCAGATCAGTAAAAACTAGTTCTTGTAGATGATGTTTCTGCATATGTGAAAAAAAAAACACGTCATTTTTTACAGCGGAGGTTGTGTTGGCAGCTACACCTCCCTTCCTCAGTAAAAGAGTTGGGTGCGGTAATGACATGCAGCTTTACCCGGAGACCAACATGACTTCATTTTCATTGGCTACACCTTATTTGGCTATGACCTTATTTAGAGAAAGTAGGTCATGCTGCAGTCGGAGTTTGCTAAAGGCTAACTGTTAGCATCATGGGCACTTCAGACAGTGAG
This sequence comes from Atherinomorus stipes, assembly GCA_023101725.1. Lineage (NCBI taxonomy): Eukaryota > Metazoa > Chordata > Actinopteri > Atheriniformes > Atherinidae > Atherinomorus > Atherinomorus stipes. The sequence goes on from JALJCO010012701.1 coordinate 42,447, forward strand.
CTACGTTTATCAGACAAGACAGCATTTAGAAATTAAATTTACAGGTAATTCAGTCACTTTATTCATAAAGCACATTTAAACGACAGAAAGTCTCCAAAGTTCTGCACAAATATAAAATTTCAAGAAAATGAATAAAATCACAATAACAGAAAAAATACTATATATATATGTATGTATATATATATATATATATATATATATATATATATATATGTATATATATATGTACAGCTGACTGTTTCTTCTTCCTGATTTCTGACTTTTTTGCATGTTTGTCAAACTTAAATGTTTCAGATCATCAAACAAATGTAAATGTGAGACAAAGATGACACAAGTAAACACAAAATGCAGTTTTTAAATGAAGGTTTTTATTAGTAAGGGGGGGGAATCCAAACGTCCATGGTCCTGTGTGAAAAAGTGATCTTCCCCTAAACCTAATAACTGGTTGTTCCACCTTAGCAGCAACAACTGCATCAAGCGTTTGTGATAACTGGCAGTGAGTCTTCTACAGCGCTGTGGAGGAATTTTGTTCCACTCATCTTTGCAGAATTGTTGTAATTCAGCCACATTGGAGGCTTTTCCAGCATGAACCGCCTTTTTAAGCTCATGCCACAGCATCTCAATGGGATTCAGGTGGGGGCTTTGACTAGGCCACTCCAAAGTCTTCATGTTGTTGTTCTTAAGCCATTCAGAGGTGGACTTGCTGGTGTGTTCTGGATCATTGTTCTGCTGCAGAACCCAAGTGCGCTTCAGCTTGAGGTCACCAACAGATGGCCGGACGTTCTCCTTCAGGATTTTTTGGTAGAAGCAGAATTCATGGTTCCATTTACCACAGCAAGTCTTCCAGGTCCTGAAGCAGCAAAACAGCCCCAGACCATCACACTACCACCACCATATTTTACTGTTGCTATGATGTTCCTTTTCTGAAATGCCGTGTTACTTTTACGCCAGATGTAATGGGACCTCCACCTTCCAGAAAGTTCCACTTTTGTCTCGTCAGTCCACAGAGTATTTTCCCAAAAGTGTGTGTGGGGGGGTGGGGAATCACTTTTTCACACAGGGACATGGAGGTTTGCATTTTTTTTCCCCCCTTAAAAATAAAAACGTTAATTTAAAAACTGCATTTTGTGTTTACTTGTGTTATCTTTGTCTGATATTTAAATTTGTTTGATGATCTGAAACATTTAAGTGTGACAAACATGCAAAAAAGTAAGAAATCAAAAACTTTTTCACACAGCTGTATACACACACATATATATTAGGGGTGTAAATCACTGGTTTGATCACAATACAATATTACATTGATACAGTGGATAGGTGGTTCGATATCTCCAGATATCTCAAATTCAGTCACGATACAAATTTGACTTGATTTAGGATCCATTGATCAATTATATAACAATATTTCGAGTAATAAACAAGGTTATTGTTTCTTAACAATTGTAAACTTTGTGGTTCAGTCTTCCTGTATCCACTACACAACTATTAACATGTTTTATGTTGTAAAAATGTCACAGGATCTTCAAAATAAATCCATTTTCATAATAAAAATGGGTTTGATATCGACTTTTGGGTCGATTTACGATCGATACACTGATCTATATTGATATAGATCGATGTATTGTTATATACATATAGGTAATGACAATGTTGTGGTTGCCCCCTTCAGTGTTGCTGCAGGAGGGGGGTATTTTCTTGATAGTGTGCTCTAATTGGGTTAAATGAATTATGTAGCAGTTTAAAACTACGTAGTTTTACATGGATGAGCTGCTGTCTGATTCAACCGTTTCTGAACAAAGACACAAAGCTGACCGTCCTTGAACAGGAACGTTGATACTCTGGACATTCACATGGCCTCATCAGAGCATAGCAGATCATATTAGACCCCCAAACCCCCAGAAAAGTGAAATTATGATGTCATGGCACCTTTAAAGGATTTGTTGACGATGGGTGGTGTCCTCCTTTCTCCCAGGTAGACGGACAGATAACGTCCCTGACAGAAACGCATCAGCTGACGGAGGAAAACAGCCGGCTGCGTTTCCTCGTCTGCTCCCTGCTCAGAGACGTCGCTGCTGCGTATTTCCCAGAATGCACCATCAGACCGTTCGGCTCGTCGGTGAACGGCTTCGGGAAACTCGGCTGTGACCTGGACATGTTCCTGGATCTGGACAGCATCAGCGGCTGGAACGTGAAGACGGTAAAACGGAAACGAGGACAACGCGGTCCACAAATGCTGCCGTGCAAATGTCCGAACGCGTTTCTCAGACGTCTCATCCGAGTGTGTCTGTGTGTGTGCAGCCTAAATCGGGTCTGTTCTTAGAGTACCAGATGAAGCGGGCCAACTCGGAGCGGGCCGTCACCCAGGGCGTCCTGTCCGTCATCGGGGAGTGCGTGGACCATTTCGGGCCCGGATGTGTCGGGGTGCAGAAGATTCTCAACGCGAGATGCCCGCTGGTCCGTTTCGCCCACCAGCCGTCCGGGTTTCAGTGCGACCTCACGGCCAACAACAGGTACGCGCCGCATGCACGCCACGGCGGGCCACCGGACACGCCCCATGCTGCCATTATCAGATGATGGGGGGTCGCATCGTCTCAGGGGTCGCCACGTCATTTAAAAAAAAAAAAAGAGCCTAGGGGCTATAAATATTAACACAGCATTGCAAAAATATTCATCTGCAAAATTAACACATTGAGTTTTTTTAATTATTGCAAAAATAGCTGTTATGTTGAAAATCTGAATTTGGTATTTTCTCAGCGAGAGAAGCTGATTTGGGGCACGTAAGTGTCTTGTCACAGCAGTGAATAACAATATGTCACAGAAATACGTCTATTTTTTTTAAATTATTGCATAATATGTAATACTAATACATATTAAAAATCCCAATTTGGCAATTTCTCAGCGATAGAATCCATTAGAAAACATCGATCCTCCTTATTTATGACGTTTCTGATAGTTTTCAAGCCTAACGTGGAATTTTATCATTGAGAAACAAACTGATCACAGCTGCTGATCTAAAATCCACATCTGACCCAGTTTTGGTGAGAAACTCTGATCACCACAAACACCAACAGCTTATTTTAGAAAACAGCTGCTGTAAAATGTCTGGGTGTCCCGCATGACCTCTGCGTTACAGCCACGCTTTCCAGCTGCCCTCCAGTCTTATTTTTGTGACAGATAATCGTTTTTAGACATTCATGAATCATAACTGCATCGCACGCGTCACATTGGGGGGGCACGGATTTGATGGAGGAAACGCTGGTCTGACTCTGCAGGGGTCGAACATCTGAGGGGTCACGTCCTGAAATGTCAGTTTGAACTTGGTGACGAGTGATTTGCGAACAGAAAGCAGCTTCTCAGGAAGTGGCTGCAGCAGTTCCAGCCACGGGGGGGGGGGGGGGCGTCAGCTCTGTTTGTCACGTCTGCTGCAGCCCAACCGAAAACCGCTCTGCAGTTTCTGGGGAAATGAAGTGGAACCGCCCTGCGGGGGTGTATGTGGGGGGGGCTGTTCCCTTTGAAGCGGCGGTTTCCTTCCTGAGAGGCATCACTTTATCTCATCATGACTGAGATGGAAAGCAAAACCCGACTGGACTCCGAGTCTGGACTTCCTGTAAACGTGGGCTTCTCGTTGGATCTTTCAGGGTCAACGCTCAGTTTGGCATGTGAGGGGGGGGGGGGGGGATTCACCGTGAGGGTCTAGCTGAGGACGAAAGCGTCCCGGTGGCTGATGGAGCAGACGTGAGTGTAAAAGGAAACAGCTGGGTTCAGTCTGTGACCAGCTGCTGCTCTCTGGTGGTGGATCCACCGTCATGGAGTCGTTTCATCCTGAATCACGGCCACTTTTGGAATTTGGAGACAAAAGCAAGAATTCCTACTTTAATCTCGAAAATCAGAATTTTTTAAAGAATTGAAAAAGAAGAATCTCCCATTTTTTCTTTTAATATTTTGAAGAAAAAGTCCCAACTCTGAGATCAAAGTAGGACTTTTTTCAGAACTTGAAAAAAAAATGATCTCATGAAAATTGAAGTGAGAATTTTGACTTTTGTCTCAGAATTTTTTGGAATTAAAAAAAAAAAAAAAAACAACTCCAGAGTTTTTTGAATGTTCTGGAAAACCGACAGAATTCTGAGACTAAAGTAAGAATTTAGAATTTATTTCAGAAATTGCCTCCTGAAAATTAAAGGAAGAATTTTGACTCTTGTCACTTTTGTCTCAAAAATTTTTCGGAAAAAAAAACAAAAACGTCCAGAAATATTTTTTAAAATGTTCTGTAAAAAAGTCAGAAATAAAATTCTGCCTGTTTTTAAGAAATTGGAAAAAAAAGATCTCCAGAAAATAAAAGTAAGAATTTTGACTTTTGTCTCAGATTTTTTTGGAAATTAAAAAAATAAAAAAAAAAAAAAAACTCCAGAATTTTGAAAAAATGTTCTGGAAAAAAGTCGGATTTCTGAGACAAAAGTAAGAATTCAGAGTTTTGGGTCACAATTCTCACTTTTTTTCAGAAATTGGGGGAAAAAAACTCTCCCCATTTTTTTTTTTTTTTTTGTAAATGTTCAGGAACTCCATTAAAAAATGTAAGAAATCGAACTTTTTTCTCTGAATTAAGATTTTTTTTAAGAATTGGAAAAAAAAATCTCCCAAACTTTAAAAAAAAAAAGTTCTGAAAAAGGTAAAAATACTGAGATTAAAATAAATACTCTGATTTTTGTCTCAGAATTTTAACAGTTTTTTTAAAAAAAAAAGATTATTATTTATAATAATAATAAAAATTATAAAACCTCCCAAATTTCGTTTTTCAATGTTCTGGAAAAAAACTGAATTCTGAAATTAAGTAAATTTTTGACTTTTGTGTCAGAATTTTTACTGTTTTTCCAAAATGAAATAAAAAATTCTACTGAATTGTTTTTTTTTCTTTCTTTAATGTTCTTGGAAAAAGTCATAATATTAACTTTAATCTCAGACTTCTAGTTTTTTTCTTCAGTGGCCTGAATATTCTTCCGTTATACGGCTACTACAGACATTTTACTGTAAAACCTTTTACTGTAATTATTGTACTCAGTTTCTAATGTTTCTAATATAATGATTTATTATAATATTGACCAAAAACATAACGTATGTTTTTAGTTATGTAAAAAATTTCACGTTTTTGCCTGCACCCTGGAAGTCAGGTCCTGTAATGAAAGTACCTCCATACACTGGCTTCTACTACTAACAATATTCAGCTATTTAAATTCACATCAGCAGTTATTTCAGTTTGTTGCATTAAATGTTTTAGAGATTTCTAGTTTTGCCCCCATCCTGAGAACAAGAAGATTCAGCTCAGGTGCCGTCAGATTGGCTGGAGGCTTGTGAGGGTGGGGGGAGGAGATGATGGTGGTGTGTACGGTTGGGCGATATGGACCAAATATCATATCACAATATATTTATTTTAGATGATGATATATCCCGGTATTTTTACCCTAATGTGTCTGAAAGTTTCATTTCATATCAAACGTGTTTTTTAGTACTGAAACATGTTTATCATAAAGGTATCGCTGCAGAGATGGAACTGATGAAACACTGTTAGAAATGTTTGTTAGATTTAAGTAAGTAAAGATATTTGCTGGTTTTTATGATTTCTGTGTAAAAGTCTCGTCTTCCAGACAGTTTGAGAGAATATGGATGGGAAAAATACTGAAATATCGTGATATTTTCATATGCCGATACTGTATCTATATCTAAAAATGCGGTGTTGATCTATTTTACTCATGAAATCTCACGACATCATCGTTTTGTTACGAAATCTCATGAGATTTCACAAAATACTGCAAGATTTCATCGTTCTGTTACAAAATCTTGCGGTATTTTATGAAATCTCATGAGATTTTGTAACAACGATGATATCTTGCGAGATTTCATGAGTAAAATACATCGATCCACGTTTTTAAATATAGCTATGGTATCGGCATATGAAAATATCGCGATATTTCAGTGTATAGATTCCCCCCTTATTAAATACTAAGGTGACCCCTTTGTCGTCAGTCGAGGTGCAGCCGGGTCATTACGGAAAAATAAAGCATAGAAATGTGCACAGCTGATACTATGATATATCGATATGTGTAAATATCATCTCTCTCTCAAACAAATATCATATTGCGATATATCGGTATGTGTAAATATCATCTCTCTGTCATACAAATATCATATTGCGATATATCGGTATATCGCGCAGCCGTAACCCGAGCCTCCAGCTATCAGAGCTCTGTGGAAGCAGCTCCGGGTTTGGCTTCAGGAAGCAGCAGTCTGGCTGAGGCGCGAGTCGTGATCGTAGGAGGAAGTCTGGGAGGTGTGACGTGATCAGGGGGGTGTCCTGCGTGTCGTCCTCAGGGTGGCCATGAAGAGCACGGAGCTGCTGTACCTGTACGGCCAGCTGGACCCGCGGGTGCGGCGCCTGGTCTTCGCCGTGCGCTGCTGGGCCCGAGCTCACGGCATCACCAGCTCCATCCCCGGGGCCTGGATCAGCAACTTCTCCCTCACCCTCACGGTGCTGTTCTTCCTGCAGAGGAGGAGCCCCCCCATAATCCCCACCCTGGACCACCTCCAGGACCTCGCAGGTACCCCGCCAACATTCACAGATGATGGACTGCAGGGCACCAGTCCTGCCAGCTGGGGAGGGGGGGGTTTCCAGTCATTATTCACATAGTTTATATGTTCCATCCCATTTTAAGGGTTGTTTACATTTTGATGGAGGTTTTCTTAGTTTAAGTTGATCTCTGAGATCATTTCACAGTTTTACTCCAGCAAATGAAACGTCTTTGCTTCACATCACTTCTTATTTTAGTTTTTCATAGCCGAGCTCACCTCTGAAATACCGGCCTCTTACCTGAAGTCTCAGAGGGAGACTCCAACACTTTTCATTTAAAAATGTCCACAAATTAACTGCGTAGATTTGATTAAAAAAGACAATTGGTTGTTTCTTGAAATTTATTATCATTATTATTATCATCATCATCCTCGTCCTCACAATTATTCACAGCCTCCAATTAAAGAAAATACTAAATTCACAACAATAATTCAAAAACAAGAAACTAATAACGGAGGAAAATGTACAAAATTATAATTAGTGAAATAAAATGTTGCTTTTGAACTGTGGCTGAAAATAGTAATATTAATAAAAAAAAAAAAACTGTCCCAGACACGTTAGAGCAGCTTTCCCGTGACCAGTGGACCAACAATGTCAGCAATTCTATGAAAATCTATGAAAATGACACGATTCTGAATTGTGGTTCCACAGAAATATTAAAAACAAACACACAAAAAATAAACAAGTAAACAAGCATGATGAGCAACACTTTGAGGCAATCAGGTGTTTCTGTAACGTCCAATCAGACGTTTGCACCTGCAGATAATTTAATTTAATTTTTATTTTCTTAATTATTATTTTCAAACACAATTCAAAGCAATATTTTATTTCACTAAATTATAATTTTGTAAATTTTTATTTTTAGTTTCTTTTTATTTGAATTGCTATTGTGATTTAGTATTTTTTCATTGGGGAGTATTATTTGTTTTGAGGACGACTTTGTAAAATCTGCCCCCTATTCAGATAAAAGAAAGTAAGCTATTACAAGCATACTTCAAATTCACGAAGGAAAACCAGACAAAAAATATTACAACAAAACATCTCGTACCATATCGCTTCATCATAATCATGTTAAATTTATTTGAGAATGCAGAAACAGACTAAAACTGCAGGATTGAAGACTGAAAAGCTGCATTATTAGTTACTGCTGTGCTCATGTTTCACCACCAGGTGGCAGCAATTCTCACACTTTCCTTCTGCAACACGCTTCAGAAGCTCCAGCACACGTGTGTCCATGAGCTGCTGCCGTCTCGCCTTCCCTCCGTCCCCTTTGCTTCATTATTAAGCAATCTAACCCCCCCAGTCTCCATCATACAGAGTGCCTGCTGGACTCTGTGATAGGTCCATCACTCTGAGAAGGTCAGCCCCCCCTCCTCCTGCAGACACACACATGCAGGCTGTTAAACACACACACCAGCCGCCGTGTGCTGACCGACGCTGGTCACAAGGTCATCGGCGAGTCCGTGAACCAGCCGGAGGACGTCCAGACACGTGCACGCGCTCCCCCCAGACCGTTCACGGCCTTCGCTCTAACTCGTCTTCCCGCTCTCGTCCACTCAAGGTCCCGCAGACACGTGCGTGATTGATGGCATCAACTGCACGCTCGTCGGTGATTTCAGGAAGATCCGGCTGCAGAGCAACACGGAGAGCCTGGGTGAGCACGGCAACGTGGGGGTGGGGGCCAAAGGAGGGCCCCAAACCAACTCACCCTCTCCTGTTTGTTTCAGAGCGACTGCTGGGCGACTTCTTCGAGTTCTACGCCACCTTCCCGTTCAGCAGGGCGTCCATAAGCATCAGAAAGGTACGTATGACGATCCGGAACCACGGAGAAGGTTTGACGAGGTGCAGCGCCGCCGCCGCCACCGCTCATCACACACGTCATCTTCCTCACAAACGCGGCTCCGTTTAACACGGAATCAGATTTATCACCGACCACAGCCAAGGAAGGGTTAGGGACGGAGACAGAAAGGGTTAGGGACGGAGACAGAAAGGGTTAGGGACGGAGACAAAAGGAAGGGTTAGGGACGGAGACAGAAAGGGTTAGGGACGGAGACAGAAAGGGTTAGGGACGGAGAAGAAAAGGTTGGACGGGAAGGAAGGGTTAGGGACGGAGACAGAAAGGGTTAGGGACGGAGACAAAAGGAAGGGTTAGGGACGGAGACAGAAAGGGTTAGGGACGGAGACAGAAAGGGTTAGGGACGGAGACAAAAGGAAGGGTTAGGGACGGAGACAGAAAGGGTTCGGGACGGAGACAGAAGGAAGGGTTCGGGACGGAGACAGGAAGGGTTCGGGACGGAGACAGAAAGGGTTCGGGACGGAGACAGAAAGGGTTCGGGACGGAGACAGAAAGGGTTAGGGACGAAATGTACAACTCTTTTAATATAAACAACAACAAAGTACCTCAAACGAATAAATAAAAAACTGTGCACTTGTAAACATATAGGGTTCGGAATAGAAACAGATAGGGTACATATATATATATATATATATATATATATGTATATCAGGCCCTAACGCACCCAACTCATGGATCATACAAGTATAACAAAAAAATAAATAAATACCGCATCCACGAACGAACTGCTTCCACGAACGAACCGCGTCCACGAACGAACCGCTTCCACAAACGAACCGCATCCACGAACGAACCGCTTCCACAAACGAACCGCGTCCACAAACGAACCGCTTCCACGAACGAACCGCGTCCACGAACGAACCGCATCCACAAACCATGTCCTTGAACGAACCGCGTAAACGAACGAACCGCTTCCACAAACGAACCGCATCCACAAACGAACCGCTTCCACGAACGAACCGCTTCCACAAACCATGTCCACGAACGAACCGCGTCCACGAACTGCGTCCACGAAAGAACCGCTTCCACAAACGAACCGTGTCCACGAACGAACCGCTTCCACAAACCATGTCCAAGAACGAACCGCGTCCACGAACTGCGTCCACGAAAGAACTGCTTCCACGAACGAACTGCATCCACGAACGAACCGCATCCACAAACGAACCGCTTCCACAAACGAACCGCGTCCACAAACGAACCGCGTCCACAAACGAACCGCTTCCACGAACCATGTCCAAGAACGAACCGCGTCCACGAACTGCGTCCACGAAAGAACCGCATCCATGAACGAACCGCGTCCACGAACGAACCGCATCCACGAACGAACCGCATCCACGAACGAACCGCTTCCACAAACGAACCGCATCCACGAACGAACCGCTTCCACAAACGAACCGCTTCCACAAACCATGTCCACGAACTGCGTCCACGAAAGAACTGCTTCCACGAACGAACCGCATCCACAAACCATATCCACGAACGAACCGCGTCCACAAACGAATCGCTTCCACAAACGAACCGTTTCCACAAACGAACCACTTCCACAAACAAACCGCTTCCACAAACGAACCGCTTCCACAAACGAACCGTGTCCACGGACGAACCGCTTCCACAAACCATGTCCACGAACGAACCACTTCCACAAACGAACCGCTTCCACAAACGAACCGTGTCCACGAACGAACCGCTTCCACAAACCATGTCCACGAACAAACCGCGTCCACAAACGAACCGTGTCCACGAACGAACCGCTTCCACAAACCATGTCCACGAACGAACCGCGTCCGCGAAAGAACCGCTTCCACGAACGAACTGCATCCACGAACGAACCGCTTCCACGAACGAACCGCATCCACAAACCATGTCCACGAACGAACCGCGCCCATGAACGAACCGCGTCCACAAACGAACCGCTTCCACAAACAAACCGCTTCCACAAACCATGTCCACGAACTGCGTCCACGAAAGAACCGCTTCCACGAACGAACCGCATCCACGAACGAACCGCATCCACGAACGAACTGCTTCCACGAACGAACCGCGTCCACGAACGAACTGCTTCCACGAACGAACCGCATCCACGAACGAACCGCTTCCACAAACGAACCGCGTCCACGAACGAACCGCTTCCACGAACCGCTTCCACAAACGAACCGCTTCCACAAACCGTGTCCACGAACGAACCGCTTCCACAAACCATGTCCACGAACAAACCGCGTCCACAAACGAACCGTGTCCACGAACGAACCGCTTCCACGAACCGCTTCCACAAACGAACCGCTTCCACAAACCGTGTCCACGAACGAACCGCTTCCACAAACCATGTCCAAGAACGAACCGCGTCCACGAACTGCGTCCACGAAAGAACCGCTTCCACGAGCAAACCGCATCCACGAACGAACCGCTTCCACGAACCATGTCCAAGAACGAACCGCGTCCACGAACTGCGTCCACGAAAGAACCGCTTCCACGAACAAACCGCATCCACGAACGAACCGCTTCCACGAACGCACCGCGTCCACGAACCGCTTCCACGAACTGCGTCCACAAATCGAACTGCGCCTCGAACCGAACCACATTCATGATCCGGCGTCTTATGAACCGCGTCCACGAACACGAAGATCCGCGTCCTGCAGCTTTCTCTGGTCCGGGAGCCGTAATTTAGCTTTACCGTCCAACAGTTCTGCGTGGAGCTCGTGCGGCCGTCATTTCCTCCTCCAGGTGGGTTCAAGCACGCAAACCCCCGTCCCTCCCTGACCCTCCTGTGTCCAACCCTGTCCCCGTTCGTCCATCTGTCCAGGGAAAGGAGCTGAACAAGCCGGAGGTGGCGCCGCTGCACATCCAGAACCCGTTCGAAACCTCCCTCAACGTCAGCAAGAACGTCAACGCCACCCAGCTGGACCGCTTCGTGTCGCTGTGCCAGGAGAGCGCCTGGCTGCTCCAGCAGAGTTCGACCAGCACCCCCAGCGGAGGCGACACCCCCACGCCGTGGGGGCTCGCCACCCTGCTCCTGCCCTCACAGGTCACGGGGATCAAAAGTCGCAAGAAGAGGCGGCGAGAGCCGGCCAGCGAGAGGATCAAGGGTTTGTTAGAGTCCCTGAAGAGTAAGAACCAGCCGAAGAAGAGCTGAGGTGTGAGTTTAACCCGGACTGGTCCCGGTCCCGGACCCGGACTGGTCCCGGACCCGGACCCGGACTGGTCCCGGACCCGGACTGGACCCGGACCCGGACCCGGACCCGGACCCGGACTGGTCCCGGACCCGGACTGGTCCTGGACTGGTCCCGGACTGGTCCCGGACCCGGACTGCAGTTCCAAACACGGACACTCGAGGGACCTCCTGAGCTCTGCATGTGCTGATGTTTGGAAGCTGATGCAAACTAAAACCACCACTGTAGATTTTCCTGCTGTGTTGTGATTAAATATAATCCTGTGCACGGATCTGAATCCAGGATCTGATTACAAACCAGGATGTGTTCAGGATCAGCTGTTCACAGCAAAATTACAGGAATTATCATTCATTTATTAATATTTCAGTAGGAGTGGAATGACTGGGATCCTGCTGCAGTCGGAACTTATTACACCTGTAGAACCCTCTAAAACAGCGGTTCTCCACCTTTTTATGATGGGTCCAGGTTCCAGTTCAAACTGGTCCAGGATCCAGGTTCCCAAACTGGTCCAGGACCAGGTTCCAGTCCAAACTGGTCCAGGTTCATCTTTAACTCTGTATCAGTGTAATGATCATTTCTGGTTTATTTCTTTAATAACTAAAGCAAATCCAGCTGCTTTAACAGACTGAACCTGTAAAATGTGGCTGATAAACATGAATAACATCATATAAAATATATTCCGAGATGGTCACAAACACATTTATATCACACGTATAATTCATGGAAGAAAATCAGACTCCTACAAGAACAAATCAGAATTAGGCTATAAACACAAAATCTACAACATTTTACTACAAAAAGAGGAACAGCAGAAAAAACTGATGGAAACTGATTTAAAAAGAGATAAAATGCTGCAGTAATTGATCACATGTTCAGACGGGCCATTAAAGCACAAAACTTCATTGAACAATTTATTTATTTATACTTTGTACTTACTAGAACTTCCAAACATAACAGACATTTTCTGCATCTTTTCTTTCCTAAAAAAAATTCTTTCTTTCTGTTATACGTTTGTTCCTAGATGAAGCTTGCAGAAGGTTAGGGGCTTCCGTTAGCGTTAGCATTAGCGTTAGCTGGTGCTTCATCCATCTTCTCAGCTCTGCTTTGTTATCTCCACTCACTAATCCGCATTTAATAAACTGGAGTGGATTTTTGCCTCTTTAGGGGCGGTTTGGGACCATTTTTATTTTCATTATTTCGTTTTAATTCTTCTTTACAACGTTAGCTACATGCTAGCGGCTAGCTGAGTGTCTTCTTCTGCTTTTTTGTTAAACTCTGACAAATTGGCGCCACCAGGTGGTGGGAGGCTACATTACAACTGATCCAGTCATAAATAACAGTGTGAATCATGAACCGTTAGGTGAAAATATACGGTCCTTGTGGCCCACATGTGGAAAAGGAACGTTTTTTCGCAGCCCTCTAGGTGGCGCTCGAGGCCCAAGCTTGGGCCGTGGCCCCCATGATGAAGAATCAGCGCTCTATACCTGAAGATGAGCAGAATTTGCATTTCTGGTAAAAAAAAAAAAAAAAATGGGTCAAGGAAATATAATTATTTCATTGAGACAGTTTCTTATTTTTTCATGTTCTCAGGCTCCGTGTTCATGCACGATCATTCCGGATACATCCAGAGTGTTTGCATGTAAAATCCATGCTCGTTTAAACATGCAAACATGAAAAATGTATGCACACAGAACATGCAGGGCGTGGGGAACGTGTTCACCACCTTCAGTTTTTCAGCATTTACTGGGAGCCTCATGTCAACATGAAAAAACTCTCCAACTCATTTACAGTCGTCCTAAAAATTATTCAAACCCTCAAAATCAGCTGTCAGTGAAATAAGCTGAAGTTTTTAAAAGTAAGTATAAATAAAAATTCTATGGAAATCAGGACATTGAATTTGAATTGTGGTTCAACAGGAATATTAAAAAAAAAAAAAAAAATAAAACAAGTAAACAAACATGATGGGGCTCCGAAGCTAAAACAATCACTGCAATCAGGTGTTTCTGTAACGTCCAATCAGACGTCTGCACCTGCTGACAGCTATGTTGGTCCATGTTCATGGGAAAGATGCTCTGATGTGTCTGGGACAGTTTTTTTTTTTTTTAATGATTATTTCCAAGCACAATTCAAAAGCAATTTTTATTTCACTAAATTATAATTTTCTAAATTTTTATTTATTATTAGTGTCTTTAGCTTCTTGTCATTTGACTTGTGATTCTGAATTTAACCTGTTTTTAATTGGAGGGTGTGAATAATTCTGAGGACGACTGTAAGTCCGTTCTTCCTGGTCATCTTGGACGTTATTTTTAAGAAGGTACGCAGCTTTCTACACAACATCTAGATGTCCATCATAGCTGGAACTGAACCAGGAGGCTGAAGCAGCAGTCTGGAGCTGCGTGGCGGGACTACCGTCTCAGTCTGGATGAGACTGGAACCCATTCTGCTGTTCCAGAGAACGGTAGAAGTCCAGGATGACCTGGACTCTTACAGGCTACGGGGGGAGGAAAGGCGTGGTGAGAACGTTAACCATGACCCCGGCTGAGCTCTGAAGGTCCTGAGGGAAAGTTCTGCCTCGGTGAGGTTTCCGTGACAACGCTTTCCAAGCATCAGTTAGGGTCCCTAAAAGGCTTCAAACAAGGCAAATTCATCCCAGCAGCTTTTTTAGTCACACAAGCTAACGTCACCTGTTCGGGAAGGAAGTGCTCACATGTTCGATGTCTGCTTTTTACCGATAGCTATCTGATATACCGATATTGTTCAACTCTTAATTTCTAATATCAACCGATGCCGATCTCTGCAGACAGCGTGAGGTTTATCTTTCATGTTCAACTAAAGATCCCAGAATCTCCTTAACTCAGCCAGAGTTCATGTCTGACTGCCAGATATCGGATACTAGCAGGTATAGAGCCCGACCGAGATATCGGCCGGCCGATGCAGACGTTTAGTTAACCCCTGGTAAGCTGGGACTTTCTAAAACTACATAAAACTACATTTTAGTGCTCCGTGACAACAAACGTCCTCGTGGAAACACGCTGTTAGAGCGCATTAAGGAGAGCAGGCGAGTTTTAATGCGCTAGTTTTAGCGAGCATATTAGCATTTTAACTGAGCTAGCTGGATGCAGCTGCTAACTCCATCTCTGCTATTAGCTAATGTCAGACTGTTATACAGCTGCTAACTCCATCTCTGCTATTAGCTAATGTCAGACTGTTATACAGCTGCTAACTCCATCTCTGCTATTAGCTAATGTCAGACTGTTATACAGCTGCTAACTCCATCTCTGCTATTAGCTAATGTCAGACTGTTATACAGCTGCTAACTCCATCTCTGCTATTAGCTAATGTCAGACTGTTACACAGCTGCTAACTCCATCTCTGCTATTAGCTAATGTCAGACTGTTATACAGCTGCTAACTCCATCTCTGCTATTAGCTAATGTCAGACTGTTATACAGCTGCTAACTCCATCTCTGCTATTAGCTAATGTCAGACTGTTATACAGCTGCTAACTCCATCTCTGCTATTAGCTAATGTCAGACTGTTATACAGCTGCTAACTCCATCTCTGCTATTAGCTAATGTCAGACTGTTATACAGCTGCTAACTCCATCTCTGCTATAAGCTAATGTCAGACTGTTATACAGCTGCTAACTCCATCTCTGCTATAAGCTAATGTCAGACTGTTATACAGCTGCTAACTCCATCTCTGCTGTTAGCTAATGTCAGACTGTTATACAGCTGCTAACTCCATCTCTATTATTAGCTAATGTCAGACTGTTATACAGCTGCTAACTCCATCTCTGCTATTAGCTAATGTCAGACTGTTATACAGCTGCTAACTCCATCTCTGCTATTAGCTAATGTCAGACTGTTATACAGCTGCTAACTCCATCTCTGCTATTAGCTAATGTCAGACTGTTATACAGCTGCTAACTCCATCTCTGCTATTAGCTAATGTCAGACTGTTATACAGCTGCTAACTCCATCTCTGCTATTAGCTAATGTCAGACTGTTATACAGCCTCAATCATACGTGGTGACAGTAAGCTACGTATGTAGCCTCATTCATACGTGGTGATGGTAAGCTACGCTATGTAGCCTCATTCATACGTGGTGACGGTAAGCTACGTATGTAGCCTCGTTCATACGTGGTGATGGTAAGCTACGTATGTAGCCTCATTCGTACGTGGTGATGGTAAGCTACGTATGTAGCCTCATTCGTACGTGGTGATGGTAAGCTACGTACGTAGCCTCATTCATACGTGGTGATGGTAAGCTACGTATGTAGCCTCATTCATACGTGGTGACGGTAAGCTACGTATGTAGCCTCGTTCATACGTGGTGACGGTAAGCTACGTATGTAGCCTCGTTCGTACGTGGTGACGGTAAGCTACGTATGTAGCCTCATTCGTACGTGGTGATGGTAAGCTACGTACGTAGCCTCATTCATACGTGGTGATGGTAAGCTACGTATGTAGCCTCATTCATACGTGGTGACGGTAAGCTACGTATGTAGCCACATTCATACGTGGTGACGGTAAGCTACGTATGTAGCCACATTCATACGTGGTGACGGTAAGCTACGTATGTAGCCTCATTCATACGTGGTAATGGTAAGCTACGTATGTAGCCACATTCATACGTGGTGACGGTAAGCTACGTATGTAGCCACATTCATACGTGGTGACAGTAAGCTACGTATGTAGCCTCAGACATACGTGGTGATGGTAAGCTACGTATGTAGCCTCATTCATACGTGGTGACGGTAAGCTACGTATGTAGCCACATTCATACGTGGTGACGGTAAGCTACGTATGTAGCCTCATTCATACGTGGTAATGGTAAGCTACGTATGTAGCCTCATTCATACGTGGTGACGGTAAGCTACGTATGTAGCCACATTCATACGTGGTGACGGTAAGCTACGTATGTAGCCTCAGACATACGTGGTGATGGTAAGCTACGTATGTAGCCTCATTCATACGTGGTGACGGTAAGCTACGTATGTAGCCTCATTCATACGTGGTGACGGTAAACTACGTATGTAGCCTCATTCATACGTGGTGACGGTAAGCTACGTATGTAGCCTCATTCATACGTGGTGACGGTAAGCTACGTATGTAGCCTCATTCATACGTGGTGACGGTAAGCTACGTATGTAGCCTCATTCATACGTGGTGACGGTGGGCTACGTATGTAGCCTCATTCATACGTGGTGACGGTAAGCTACGTATGTAGCCTCATTCATACGTGGTGACGGTAAGCTACGTATGTAGCCACAACTGCTCTGGGACAGACTGATGGAAGCGTCTCGCCTACTGCCCCTCCCACCACCACAGGAACATTCACATACATTCATACAAGGCAAGGAGGGTTAAGTTTCTTGCCCAAGGACACAACGACATATGGCTGGGGGAATCGGGATTCGAACCGCCGATCCCCCGATCATTGGCCGACCTGCTCTACCACCTGAACCCCTGTCGCCCCTGATTACTTTACCTACTCCAGCTAATTCCTAGGATTTTTATTCCTAGGACTTCTGCAGTCAATCCTAAGATTACATTACTCATTTGTAGCATTTTTATTCCTAGGACTACTTTTTATATGCTTCATTTATTTTGTGTCTAGGTGAGAATCTGTTGTCAATAACCTTTTCATCAAGAAGTCAATAATAAAGTTAAAACAAAGAGCTGAAGATGTAAAACTTCCCCACTTCCTGAATGAGGCTTCTGGGCCCCAAATGAAATCTCAGAGTTTTGTTTTGTTTGTTTTATACTACATGTTTGTAGTGACTTCAGGCGCCTAAATTTATGCCCTCGAGTGCAGAATAAATTATGTTCCCTTTAAATTATACATCTGGAATGCTCCAAGCAGTAAATGATGAATAACTGTGACTTCATGCTTCCAGGGTTATTATATTTTTATAGAGGTGAACAACTTCTCAGCAGCTCATAGAAGCAGAGAAACCGGCTCTGAGGGGACGTCTGTCAGACGGATTTACCCTTTTGCAAACTGCTCGGTGTCCCGTTAGTATTTAAGGCTGGTTTAAGGCAAAAGATGATGAAAAGGTTGAAGAGGACCCGATGATGATGATGATGATGATGAGGGGAAAGAGAGCTGAGGGTGGGCGTGTTTGTATACGTCTGTTCTGTGGCCCACATCTGTTTTCTGCTCACTTGGTGGAAGGTCAAGAGGTGGTGAGAGAATCAACTTTTAACTACAACCCCCCCCCCCCCAACTGCCCTCCCCTCCTGTTGCCACAGGGGGCATCAGATGGACGGGGTGTCTGTAAAGAGAATGCTCTGAGCTTTTCCAACTCTCTGCTCGTTATCTGCTTCCCTCCATCACAGAAGCCTTTGGTTTAGAGTTTATTTGGGCGGCTGTGGACTTCTGAGTCTCTGATGGAGGTGACAGATTAGTCGTGAAAAGTGGAGGCTGGAAAGAGCGGCTGGAAACGAATCTGATTAAAGGAACAGTCCACCACATAATGATGTAACTTTATCTTTACCATGGTGAGAAAGACTCTGCAACCTTTTAATATCTCAAATTGCAGCCGGCGATCAGGAAGGCTTCTAGTTTCCCCCAGCACCTATAATGGGTCCCCAAGGTCCGAGCCAACAAGGTCCATAAAAGTCCACAAAAACGTGTCAATAGACGCTTTGGACTGTAGGAACCTTCTGGAGTTTCAGGAACCAGGCCGTTTTGTGCATTCGGACTTATGGAACCAGGAACAGGACGTTTTGTGCATTGGGACTTATAGGAGCCCAGGAACCTGAAGCCTCAGTTCTTGAACCTTTTTAGCTCCTACTCCGAAGCAGGGTCTTTTCAGGGTTCCATAAACGGAACTGAAATACGTAGCTGTTTGGTGATTGGTAGAACTGGTAAGCCACGCCCCTTACATGATCTCCGCTTCTTCCAGCCGCCATATTTAAAGAGTCTCACAGCTGTTTAACAAGATCGTAATAACAAGAACTATTCCAGCAGGAGCGTAGCAACTCATTATTAAATCCATCAGAATGGAACACGTCCCGATCCAGAACTGTTCTGAAACGTCCAAAAGCAATTATTTTATATTAATTTAATGACCCAGATACAGCTGAAAGTATAGCAGTAGCATCTGCGGCTGCCGCCTGGACACTTTAGTAGACAGACCATCCACTAAGGTTCCGGACGTACTTCAGCAAAAGGTAAACAAGGTAAAGCTGGTACAAGTGTCTGGGCGGTCTTCAGAAACGTAAACAAAACGTTAGGGCAACTTTCCAACGGGGGGGGCTGTTCCATTACATGATACATATGACTGTGATGATGAAAAGCTGGTAAGCAGCTTTATAACAGCTTTGAATAAAAGAGATGAGAAACCTCAGTTCGTATCAGATGATCTGGGGCATAAATGGTAAATGGACTGTACTTATATAGCGCTTTTCCAGTCATACTAACCGCTCAAAGCGCTTTACACTACATATCACATTCACCCAGTCACACACACATTCATACCCTGATGGGCACATTGGGAGGCAACTTGGGGTTCAGTGTCTTGCCCAAGGACACTTCGGCACGTAGTCTGGGGAAGCCTGGAATCGATCCCACAACCCTCCGGTTGAAAGACGACTGCTCTTCCACCTGAGCTACAGCTGCAATCGTTGTCTGTCACAACGATTGCGTCATACATGGTCCCTAACGACGTCCTCCCTCATGTGCAAACGCACACCGAAGGCGAAGGGTAGTTCTGATAACTAAACTCCGTACACGGAGTTATAGGAACTGCGTTCTTAGAACGTCTCTGTCCGAATGCGCCTAATATTCCTCCATACTGCTCGTCCAACGTAACCCAAGAGTCCTGAGTGGGTAGAACCAGAATTTACTGGAAACGACGTCATTTAATAGATTTTTAGAGCCGAAACAGTAACATTGTATTGATGCGATGTAGTACTGATGTAGTACTGATGTAGTACTGATGTAGTACTGTTTAGGCTCTAAAATCTACTAAATGACGTCGTTTCCAGTAAATTCTGGAGCTACCCACTAGACACTGGGATTACATTGGACGAGCAGTATGGAGGAATATTGACACAGTTTTGTGGACTTTTATGGACCTTTTTGGCTCGGACCGGTGAACTCCATTATATGAAAGTTGGGGGGAAACGAGAAGCCTTCCTGATCACCGGCTGCATTTGAGATGTTAAAAAAGTGCTGCAGAGTCTTTCTCACCATGAGGGGGTGGAAGATAAAGTTACATCATTCTGTGGGTGGAATGCTCCTTTAATGTGACTGCTGGGTGCTGCAGAGCTGCAGATTTCCAGGTAATTGTTTAAAATGTGCAGCACATTTTATGGGGGGGGGGTTGCAGGGGCCATCATCACGCTCAGTATTTTTGTTCTAGCAATTACAAAGTCAGGATTTTATGTGACCATATCCGGTGATGGAGCACTTCCCTCTGCGAGGGGGGGCCAAGGCTGTGCTGGCTAATCTCCCCAGCAGTGACCTCCCTCCCGGCTGTTGGCAGGTAGCTCACCTTGGCTTCTGATTTATCACAACAGTGAGAAGGGCGGGATGATAGGGTTGTTTAAGGGGGGGCTCGGCGCAGGCTTGCAGCAGGTCTGTGGCCAGAGTTTATGACCGCGGCTTTGCTTTGTTTCAGTGCTTCCACAGCTCTTACAGCGGTGGAAAACCACGACTCCGGCAGCACCTCTGGGTCCTTATGCTAATCTAGAGCTGCTCTTTGCATCTTTCATGTGTGTCGACCTCTTTTCAGCTCGCTTAACATGAAAAACAAGCTGCTCTTACAGGAGCAGGCAGGTGGTCGGTCCAACTTCAGGTGTGTTAGAAACTCACTGACAACAGAGGGAGCTAAAATCTACATGGATGCAGCGATTATGTCTCGTTTATCATCTGGTCATCACACTGGTCAACATAGGGGATTTTATTTTGGGGGTGCACCTAATGGAATCAAGGAACCCCTGAAATTTAAGATTTTATACACATATATATGTATATATATATAAACATTACCGCCCCGCTGCCCTTCACTATATTTTTTAAAAAATAACATATATATATGTATATGTATGTATATAAACATATATATATACCAGCATATATATACTTCATGGCCACTTTATTAGGTACATCTTGCTCGTACCAGGTTGGAGCCCTTTGCCTTCACACACTCAGAAATATGGAGGTACCAGACAGGATCATTTCTGTACCTGTACGTACATTTGTTACAAATGTTCTCTCAAAAGTAAATATTGGTCTTTATGAGGCTAGAAGCACCTATATACTATGAAAAAGGCTCCAAAGTAATATAAAGTACACATTTGTACCATTCCAACCCTAAGGGTACCTGCAGCATTGAAACATGTGTGTACTTGTACAATAACTATAAATAGCAGTACTTCTAAACAGTAGTATAATTATAGTTATTATATTATGATTTTCATAATAATCATAGTAATAATTATATGTATAATTATATATGTGTTTGGCCTAATATTTCTATAATAATTATTCATTTATTATTAGCATCTTTGATTGTTGTCATAATCTCTATTTTATTGACTTTTATTCATCATCTTTAATTGGTTTAATTGTACTTTATTAACTCATACAGCTTGATAAGGTACAGAAATGGACCATGAAGGTACAGAAATGTCTTTCAGAAAGGAACCCCCCCCCAGCAACAAGCTTTGAACCCTTTTAGGTACAAACTGGTACCTCTGTTTCTGAGTGTGTGCAGCAGTTTGCCGTTTACCGTATCTTCATTTTTTCTTTCTTCTTTACACTCTCTTTTATTTTTGGTCACTCCTGATCCTTTCTTTTCATTACCCCCCCCCCCCCCCACAAAATAAAAATAAATAAGAAACAGCAATAATACGCAAAATCTATGTACAAACAAGGATTCAAAAGAATAAATTACACAAATTAATCATCAAGAACAGCTTTATATCCATACCGCTGCCCTTGGCAAAGCAACTCTGTTCAACAGAAAGCAGCCAGATCATCATTCTGCCGCTACCATGCTGGACAGGACGAGTTAAAGAGTTAATGAACACAAGAGTTGATAAAACAGAAACATCATCCAGCACAAACAGTTCATCTTTCCAATGAAAGCAGCACAAACAAAGAGCTGAGCTGCAGAAGTGATGGATGGGGGGTTTGTCTGATGGTAACATGGGAGACGAGCTTCATCGGCTGCAGCTCACATGTGTTAAATCTCACTGATGAGCTGGAACACACCCACGCACAAACTTTAAATCTGAACATGAAGCATCCAAAAGAAAATAAGGAGAAACAAAACAACAAAAGAAAAACAGATTTGTTCTTAACTTTTCATGAACAGCAAGATCCTAAATGTTTTCTGTTTATTTTCCTCCAGAGAAGGAAAAACTCTTCATCACTGAGTCCAGAGACGCTTTCAAAGTCCAGTCCACGTTATTTATGTGCACATTTAGATCAGAACATGTCTCCGAAGTGCTGCACGTACAAATACTTAAATATAAATATCAAATAAAACAATAAAAACAAATGTTCAATCTTTATTTATTTATTTATGAAGCACTTTTCCAGCAAGTTGCTCGACTCAAAGCGCTTTACAGTTAAAAACATCCTACTACAGCATGTATACATATAAATATATATATATATATGTGTGTGTATTTATATATATATATATATATATATATATATATGTATATATGTATATATGTATGTGTGTATGTATATGTATGTTTATATATATATATATATATATGTACATATACACATACATATATGTGTGTGCGTATGTGTATGTATTTGTTATATATATATATATATATATATATATATAGATGTATGTATGTATGTATATATCGTAACAGTAAGCTTAAAGCTTAAAGTTTTAGTACGAGTAAACTAACAGTATACCTACAAATATACTTTCAGTATACTTTAAAGTGTACTTTCTGAAAATAAAAGTAAGCTTGAAGTTTTAGTACAAGTACACTCAGAGTATACCAGAAGATTACGTTAAGTATTCTTAAAAGTATTCTTTTAAATACTTAAATGTGTCAATTTAGTCCCAAGAAGTACACTCGTTAGTATATTGGTAGTACACTGATAGCAGTGCACTTGGTAAATAAAAGTACACTTGGGGGAGATACTGTAGTATACTTGAGTATACTTAATGACAGGTACTTAAGGAATACTTGTTTTTGGTACGGGTTATGAGTTAGATGACTTTAAAGTGTTGGTAAGTCGGTGTCGGAGGCTGTTCGCGTTAAAGGGAGCAAATGTTGGTGATACTTTGTTTATCGTGGAGGCCTTATCAGCTGCAGCGCTTTCTGCAGTCATTTATCGCTCGTTCCGATCAGCGTTTCACTCCAACTCTGCAAAGACCTGCGGTACAAGTGAAGGAAAGAAATTCCAAAGCCCTTCCTGCACAGCTCCGCATATTTCCCCTCGCCTTTGAGAGTGACGTTGATGCCGGTTCCCACAGTGGAGAGACAAGTGCCCGGTCAGCTTCATGCACTCCACAAATCAGCAGAAGCGCTGGCTTCCTGGACGATACGCTGACACGGAGCAGAGCGCGCTGGAATCCACGGCTGCATGCACAGACCCTCCAGGTTATCAGAGTATTTTTAAAGCTGCATTTAAAGGGGAAGTTCAGCATTTCTGACATAGGGCCTCATTTACAAGTGAGCCAGAATCCTGCTGATCACTGAAGACAGTTTCAACATATTTCATCCCGTTATTCTAGTTCCAGTGGGTCGCTGATGCTAATGCTAGTGGAAGTCAATAGGAATCTGCTAGCCTGTCATTAAAACCAATCTTATCCACTCCACAGAAGATCCGAGGCCAATCAGCAAGATTATCTGTGCAAATGACATGTTAAACTAGTAAACTCGTGTGTTAAACTAGTAAAACTAGCTTTGTATGACTAATTTTGCATTACATGATGAGAAACTAGTTTCTTACCAGCTTACTACCTTTGTCCGTTTATTCTGGTTCATAAGAGACATGAAAAAGTTCCAAATCATCTTAAAATCTGACATATCCTCATGCCTATCAGACGTGGTCATATTTTAGACTTTACTCTGTATTTGTGTAATCAGATTCCTTCATGCACGTAACAACAGATGACATCACTCTGCTGCCAAAAACTAGGAAGCAAAACTTCGTAAAGTTTCTCAGCAGCAACAATCAAAATGCAACGAAACGCATTTTTACATTGAAAACCATCATTTAGTAGATTTATAGAGACTCAACATTTTACATCAGTACTACATCAGTACTACATCAGTACCACATCGCATCTCCTGCTACAGCACGCGATGCACATTCACGAAACTACAGAAGCCAAAAAGCGGCAGACGAGATCACGCGTTCTCTTTTTCTTTCTTTCTTTGTTTTAAATCAACATCAACCCCTCTTCGGACCCTCTTGTGTTTGTCTGCAACTCTGTCGCTCTTAGCAAAATGTAAACAGAGAATTTCTTCTTCTACGCTTGTATTATCTGCAGAGTAGGCTCTGAACGCCGAGGGCTTCCGTAGTGTTGTGTGAATTGCGCATATGCGCGCTTCGCAGAAGTAAGATGTAGTACTGATGTAGTACTGATGTAGTACTGATGTTTTACTGTTTAGGCTCTAAAAATCTAATAAATGATGTTTCCAGTAAATTCTGGACGCTCACCCACTCAGGACACTTGGAGTACATTGGACGAGCTATGGAGGAATATTGACACGTTTTTGTGGACTTTTAAGGACCTTTTGGCCTCGGACCCCGGTGAACTCCATTATATGAAAGTAGGGGGGAAACGAGAAGCTTCTGATCACCGGCTGCATTTGAGTAGTTATTAAAAAGTGCTGCAGAGTCTTCTCACCATGAGGGGGTGGAAGATAAAGTTACATCATTCTGTGGGTGGAATGCTCCTTTAAGCGGCAACCGGCCCAAAAGGGCCGTCAGTATTTCACATGTCCCTCCTACCGTGTGTAAACATGATGTGAAATACTGTAAAACACTCATTAATGTGTCTTCCCTCTGCAGGAATGCAGAGGATGAACTGCACCCACCAGCATGCATTGTTCGGGAATGTGGGGACGCGCGGGTTTCCTAATGCCGAGGACGAACTGCACCCACCAGCATGCATTGTTCCGAATGTGGGACGCGGGTTTCCTAATGCCGAGGAGGAACTGCACCCCACCAGCATGCATTGTTCGAATGTGGGACGCGGGTTTCCTAATGGAGGACGAACTGCACCCCACCAGCATGCATTGTTCGAATGTGGGCCCAGCGGGTTTACAATGCCGAGGACGAAGTGCACCCCACCAGCATGCATTGTTCGAATGTGGGACGCGGGTTTCCAATGTCCGAGGTGGGACGGAACTGCGCCCACCAGCATGCATTGTTCGAATGTGGGACGCGGGTTTCCTAATGCCGAGGACGGAACTGCGCCCACCAGCATGCATTGTTCGAATGTGGAGGGGGGTTTCACTAATGCCGAGGACGAACCCTGGCCCACCAGCATGCATTGTTCGAATGTGGGACGCGGGTTTCCTAATGCCGAGGACGAACTGCGCCCACCAGCATGCATTGTTCGGAATGTGTGACGGGTTTCCTAATGCCGAGGACGAACTGCGCCCACCAGCATGCATTGTTCGAATGTGGACGCGGGTTTCCTAATGCAGAGGACGAACTGCGCCCACCAGCATGCATTGTTCGAATGTGTGACGCGGGTTTCCTAATGCCGAGGACTAACTGCGCCCACCAGCATGCATTGTTCGAATGTGGGACGCGGGTTTCCTAATGCCGAGGACGAACTGCGCCCCCCAGCATGCATTGTTCGAATGTGTGACGCGGGTTTCTAATGCCGAGGACAAACTGCGCCCACCAGCATGCATTGTTCGAATGTGGGACGCGGGTTTCCTAATGCCGAGGACGAACTGCACCCACCAGCATGCATTGTTCGAATGTGTGACGCGGGTTTCCTAATGCCGAGGACGAACTGCACCCACCAGCATGCATTGTTCGAATGTGGGACGCGGGTTTCCTAATGCCGAGGACTAACTGCGCCCACCAGCATGCATTGTTCGAATGTGGGACGCGGGTTTCCTAATGCCGAGGACGAACTGCGCCCACCAGCATGCATTGTTCGAATGTGGGACGCGGGGTTTCCTAATGCCGAGGACGAACTGCGCCCACCAGCATGCATTGTTCGAATGTGGGACGCGGGTTTCCTAATGCCGAGGACGAACTGCGCCCACCAGCATGCATTGTTCGAATGTGGGACGCGGGTTTCCTAATGCCGAGGACGAACTGCGCCCACCAGCATGCATTGTTCGAATGTGGGACGCGGGGTTTCCTAATGCCGAGACGAACTGCACCCACCAGCATGCATTGTTCGAATGTGGGACGCGGGTTTCCCTAATGCCGAGGACGAACTGCGCCCACCAGCATGCATTGTTCGAATGTGGGACGCGGGTTTCCTAATGCCGGGGGACGAACTGCGCCCACCAGCATGCATTGTTCGAATGTGGGACGCGGGTTTCCTAATGCCGAGGGACGAACTGCGCCCACTAACATGCATTGTTCGAATGTGGGACGCGGGTTTCCTAATGCCGGGGACTAACTGCGCCCACCAGCATGCATTGTTCGAATGTGGGACGCGGGTTTCCTAATGCCGAGGACGAACTGGCGCACCAGCATGCATTGTTCGAATGTGGGACGCGGGTTTCTAATGCCGAGGACGAACTGCACCCACCAGCATGCATTGTTCGAATGTGGGACGCGGGTTTCCTAATGCCGAGGACGAACTGCGCCCACCAGCATGCATTGTTCGAATGTGGGACGGGTTTCCTAATGCCGAGGGAACAGACTGCGCCCACCAGCATGCATTGTTCGAATGTGGGACGCGGGTTTCCTAATGCCGAGGACGAACTGCGCCCACCAGCATGCATTGTTCCGAATGTGGGACGCGGGTTTCCTAATGCCGAGGACGAACTGCGCCCACCAGCATGCATTGTTCGAATGTGGGACGCGGGTTTCCTAATGCCGAGGACGAACTGCGCCCACCAGCATGCATTGTTCGAATGTGGGACGCGGGTTTCCTAATGCCGAGGACGAACTGCGCCCACCAGCATGCATTGTTCGAATGTGGGACGCGGGTTTCCTAATGCCGAGGACGAACTGCGCCCACCAGCATGCATTGTTCGAATGTGGGACGCGGGTTTCCTAATGCCGGGCCGAACTGCACCCACCAGCATGCATTGTTCTAATGTGGGACGCGGGTTTCCTAATGCCGAGGACGAACTGCACCCACCAGCATGCATTGTTCGGAATGTGGGACGCGGGTTTCCTAATGCAGAGGACGAACTGCGCCCACCAGCATGCATTGTTCGAATGTGGGACGCGGGGTTTCCTAATGCCGAGGACGAACTGCACCCACCAGCATGCATTGTTCGAATGTGGGACGCGGGTTTCCTAATGCAGAGGACGAACTGCGCCCACCAGCATGCATTGTTCGAATGTGTGACGCGGGTTTCCTAATGCCGAGGACGAACTGCACCCACCAGCATGCATTGTTCGAATGTGGGACGCGGGTTTCCTAATGCCGAGGACGAACTGCGCCCACCAGCATGCATTGTTCGAATGTGGGACGCGGGTTTCCTAATGCCGAGGATCGAACTGCGCCCACCAGCATGCATTGTTCGAATGTGGGACGCGGGTTTCCTAATGCCGAGGACGAACTGCGCCCACCAGCATGCATTGTTCGAATGTGGGACGCGGGTTTCCTAATGCAGAGGACGAACTGCGCCCACCAGCATGCATTGTTCGAATGTGGGACGCGGGGTTTCCTAATGCCGAGGACGAACTGCACCCACCAGCATGCATTGTTCGAATGTGGGACGCGGGTTTCCTAATGCAGAGGACGAACTGCGCCCACCAGCATGCATTGTTCGGGAGAATGTGGGACGCGGGTTTCCTAATGCCGAGGACGAACTGCGCCCACCAGCATGCATTGTTCGAATGTGGGACGCGGGTTTCCTAATGCCGAGGACGAACTGCGCCCACCAGCATGCATTGTTCGAATGTGGGACGCGGGTTTCCTAATGCCGAGGACGAACTGCGCCCACCAGCATGCATTGTTGGAATGTGGGACGCGGGTTTCCTAATGCCGAGGACGAACTGCGCCCACCAGCATGCATTGTTGGAATGTGGGACGCGGGTTTCCTAATTGGAAGCTGGCAGCTTGATCCTACAGCAGCGAGGACGGTGGTGATTAGCACATTCTCTCACTGAGCAGCTTCATCGTCTCAGCGGTGGCTGGATGAGTTACTGCGCGCTGTTATGAAAGATGAAACGTCACACGGCTGCTACACCCTCACATTCATACACGGGCGGGGGTTCGTGGAAAATGCTGCTCCGCGGTGTTGCACCAGGACTCCGTGGGTGTAGCGCCCACCCTGAGTGCAGGGCTGGGGAGAGATACTCTAAAGCTGAAAGACTGAAATCAAGGCTCCGAGGAAAATCCAAGACCAGTAAACTAGGAAGGAACCGCGCGGAGCTGGAGCATGTAACTGTAACTGTAACTGTAACTGTAACTGTAATGCAGCAAACGACAGGCTAACAGGTGGAACTGCAGCTAGTTCAGGTGAATGTGGATGGAAGTGAGTTTGGTCTATAAACACAGAAACACAAAGAAGCCATGAGGAACATTCGTTCTGCACATAAACACATTCAAGATATTAATTATTACTGATAAATCCTTCCAGTTAGGACTAAACATGCATATGTGTCAGAGGCTAACAGTTGCAGTAACTGGCATGTAGCAGGTCAGTGAGTGGTGAATGTGAGATATATCCGGTCATCCTGCAGCATCCTCTAAATCAGTGCTTCTCAGTCCCGCACTGCTCTAAATGTAATCCTGGAGCACTGAAACAACTTTTATCTGCACATTTTCCTCCTTTCTAACCAGTCTGTGCTGGTTAAGACCATCCCATAGCATGATGCTGCTGCTACCATGCTTCGTTGTGGGAATGGTTTTCAAAGCCACTGCATTACATCTCTGGATCAACCTGGATTAAGTTACACCCTGATGCGTTGAGCATGTCAATGGTTTTGTAGAAGACGAGCTGATTTTGTACTGATAAACTGGAGCACTGATGCAGCATCTCTCTTATCAGGAGCAGTGTCTTCCATCAGAGAACGAGGCCTCCGCCTCACCTTCATCTATCACGAGCTGTGTCTTCCATCAGAGAACAAGACCGTCATCTCTGCTGCTAAAATAAGGAGCACAGATACTGTATCACCTTTCACACGCTCACATGAGAAGTCAACACACGCAGGATATATATAGATCCTGAACTAACCGTGGAGGCATCTGTACTTAGACTCGTCCCGAACATCTGAGAATACCTCCGGCGCTCACGTCTGCCACCCACCACATCTCCCCCCCCCCAATCGGCTCCTAAAGCCTGCTGCTGGCACAAAGGGAGAGAGGTGAGCGGTGAAAGAAGAAGAACTGATTTCCCAGAGATGAGGGAGGGGTGGAGAGATGAACCCCCCCTCCACCCACCACCACTTACTTCATTGGCTCCCATTAAACGGGATATGCTTCCATTGTGTGGTGCAGTCCTGATTTACGCGTCTGCCAGCGTCCGGCGCAGGTTTATGGTCTGGTTAATGAGTCTGCTATTACCTCAAAGAGGACCTGGTTTTATTAGAGTCAGTGGACCGTATCAAAGCAGCCCCGAGACATGGAGGACGATCATGAACCCGAGGCTGGCTCACCAGAATCATGGACATGTATCTGATTGTCACAGCTATTCACGGTGGTTTGGGCTGTACTCATTAATCCTGTCAGTCTGACCGCTCGCAGTAGATTATTATTCTGCTAAATGCTGTTTGTGTCAGATATCTGACATCTTTACCGATATTTAGATAAGTTTTGATAAAAAAAAAAAAAAAAAGATTAGTAGACCCAATTATAAGAGCATCCTGCACACAAGAAAAAGCGGGTGTTTCTTTAGATATCCGGGGCACTGGACACCATTAGGTCTCTGCCTACACAGCAAATTTGTAAGTTGAGATTCAACACCCTCAGAGTTAAATTCAACACTTGCCCATAGTTTATATGGAAACCACTGAAAAGGGTCAGATTAACACTTTCCAAAGTGTTAAAATTATTGTGAATATGGGTAAACCGGGACATTTTCTGAAAAAGTAACCTCATCATCATTTCTGATTATGAACCAAACGTCTTCGCCCATCATATGAAACCGTCCTTAACAGCTCCAGATCTCTCCGATACGATGTGGAAGAAATAAAGAAATATCAAACACTGCATGGATGACCCTTCACCAACGACACACTGACCCAAAACCAACATTTCCAGGCACGATTGGTAAAGTGGGACGCCACATACGGTCGAACTGGGACACTGGCAACACCTTCCATTTTAATATAAACACAATAGTAAAAACAACAATTCATTTCTGATGAATATAAATAATAACAAGAACTTTCATGGATGTAAAGGGAACGGGACAAAAAGACGAGTTCCTTCCCTGATGAAACTGAAAAAAATAGTCGCTATTATTCAGAAACTAAATGTCACTTCAAAATAGCCGATTTTGGACGATAAAAGAACAAAGAACAAAAAAAGGCTGGAAAACAAAAGTAAATTTTTCTGTAATCCACTGAAAAAATGAAAGAACAAACGGCAAACTGTGTGCAGGGTTAGACATCAATAGACTCGCGGCAGGTGAAGGCTTCATCTTCGATAACGCCGTTCTCCTCATCACCTTAGTTTAAAGAGAATGCAAAACATGTGGGGGGGGGGGGGCTAGCATAGACTGGCAAAGCATAACCATCATTTTCATTGTAGCAAACTTGATTCATGCAATTTAAGTAAATTTGTGTCTCTAGCTAGCTGGACAGAAAAACTAGGAGGGATGAATAAAAAGGGAACTTATTTCCACCTTTAGAATGACTGAAATGATTGTCCCAGTTTGACAAAAACACACTGTCCCACAAAGTTGGACAGTAGCTAAACAGCTTTTAAAAAAACAAATGAAAACTAGGGTTAATGTTGGAAAAACGGTGCGAGCAAGCAACATTTTACAAAAACACCACCCAAACCACGCCTTCAGAGCGCAGGAACGCGTGCGCCGATGTTTTACGAGCAGGTTAACAATCACAGCCGAGTGGATAGCTCGTTAGCTTGATAGTAAACAGCTGATAAACCACGTTTCTAAAAGCTTTAATTCACTCGCCTCCAGCTCCTTCTGCCGTGTTAAACGTCCACACTGCAAACGTCAACGCCTCCAAGACTTCATCCTGATCTGTTGATTGTTTTGTTTTTTTGGTGCAGCAGCAGCTAGCAGTCTGTTAGCCATATTTGTTTACAGTGGGCGGTGCACGGGGGGGGGGGGGGGGTCACGTGGGGGAGGGTGAGAGGGGAGGGGCAGAGACGAGACATAAAGGCATTGATTCGTTCTTTCTATACACTGAAAATGACCAATAGGGGATTATCACGCTTACCGGAAGTTCCCGGATTTTGACACTTCCTCTTCCGGGCCATGTTAACGACAGCCGTTCCTGCTCTGTTATACTGTTTAAATCGGATAAACTCCAAACATCTTAAGTTTTCATTCTAGACTGAAGTGATACTGAATCAAAGCTGGATCAAAGCGATCGATTCGTCGCGGTGAAGGGCAGACTTTATAATAAAACACACGTTTGTTTGTCGCCGGTGGGGCACAACACCGGCACTTCACAGCATGCTAGCATTAGCCAGCTGGCGTTTACTGACGTGTAACATTGTGCGTCCTAAAACACACAAACATCTGAAAATCGGGTCTGTACCCCCCGTTCCAGTGGAACAACTGGGGACTGCCAAGAAAGGAGACGCTTTCAGATGCTTGTGTGTTTTCGCCGCACAAAGTTAGGCACGTCATCGAGCTGGCTAATGCTAGCCTGCTAAAGTAGTCCGCCAGCTACTACTCTGTTAAACTTTGTAAATCGGATAAACGCCAATGCCAAGTTCATTTCCAGACTGAAGGATGCTGAGGAAGAAGTGGATCAAAACGACCGATTGCCGCGGTGAAGGACCGGACTTTATAATAAAACGATACACGTTTGTTGTAGCCGGCAGACTGCGCAGCGGCTAGCAGGAGCATTGAGATCGATAACATGCCTAACTTTGTGCGGCTGAAAACACACAAGCACTGAAGCGTCTCCTTTTTTTGGCAGTCCCGCCACTGGAAACGGGGGGTACAGACCCGATCAGATGCTTGTATGTTTACAGGCGAAAAGGGTAACGTCAGCTAACGCGAGCTTGCTAACGCTAGCTGTAGGTAGTCTGCATCATTGAAGTGCCGACTACAGACATACGTGCAACCTTGTTTTTTTAAATTCGCCTCACTCCGACAATCGCTTTCATCCCTTCTTCCTTCGTGTCTTAGTGGATCCATGGAAACGGTACGGGAGATTAGATTACCGTGGAACAGAGCAGCAACATTGAGCCATTCCGGCCGGAGAGGAAGCTTCAGAGTCAACTTCCGGAACGGGAACGGAGCGGGTAATCCCTATTCCTGCCTTTTGGCGTGAATGGCAGGAGTTGGTCAGAGATTTTACAGACCTGCAGCTCACAGATTCTGTTTAATTCCTTTATATGAACACATGATGTACTGATACTGTCAGGACGGAAGGAACATCTCACCCAGTAGAATAAGAAGCGTTTCTGAGCAGGATTACGAACTCTGGCTTTAAAGTAAGACTCAGATGGATGTCATTTTCTAAATCAACATTACACCCCTTTTACAAAAAATATCACAGTTACAAACTATTCACCAGTTTTCTTATTTCTAGAACTCTAACATTGTTCGCCTAAAAACGCCGTGTCATTTTAGCCACCATCTTGTTTCGCTGCAGACGTAGGGTGTGTCTCATGTTGAAGTCTGCAGACTGTGAAGTTCGGATCGGTCGGCTGCAGACGTAGGGTGTGTCTCATGTTGAAGTGTGCAGACTGCGAAGTTCGGATTGGTCGGCTGCAGACGTCACGGCAGCGCCAAGTCCTGTCCCGTTTCAGAACCGTCTGGAGGATCGTCCGAATCCAGCCTCCAAACCTGATCTCCGTTTGGCCGGAAATGAAGGGTCCATCGCACGTATCCTTCGTGGCCTCGCCTATCCCAGAATTCATTGCACACAAGATTTAAAAAAACCCAAAACTTTATTTACATAAGCAGAATGTACAAACTCTCGCGAGGGAAATAAGAAGGAGTTTTCTCCAATACCGTACGGTTACATGAAGAACAAACGCACTGAAAAGTTTGAACAATAAACATACAAAATGGTTTAAATACAATAAAGGAAAATAAGATATTTAGCCACAATATTCAATAAATTATTGTTACAAAGCAATGAAACACAAAGTTAATCATCATGACTGGGCTTTAAAAAAGGGAATATGACAACATAAGGATAGGAGACGTTTTTAACAGATCTTTCTTACAATTCTGCTTGACATTTTTTAAGTGATGAGAAATATTGTAAAAATCAATAAAACAGGCAAAGTTTGGTATTTAGTTTCATCCCGCAGAAGATGGAGGGAAGCTGCAGAGCTACGAGTGGAAGATTTGGTTATATTTGTGGATTTTTAAGTGTTTAATGACGTGTTTACTGGTAAGAAACAACAAATAATCTCTGTGGAAAATTAAAAAAATATGCGAGCAAGCATAAAGAAGAAAGGAAGAATAAAAGAAAGAAAGAAAGAAAGAAAGAAAGTTTTTGCCTCAGAAAATCCGGGCAAAGCGTTCCCCTTTTTATAAAAGAAAAAACACATTTTAGGAAATTGTTGCTCATTTCCGTGACATTACGCATTTATTATAAATTCCTTTTTTAATGATCAATTTCGTGACTCTGTCTGTGATTCTGTGATCGTGGATTTTATAGGGCTCTACATACACGTACACTAAACTCACGGTGCAGAATGGAACATGTATCGACTCCGATATTTTGTGTTGCTGGTATCGAAGTATCGACTCCAGAGCAGTGATGTTCCCATCGCTAATCTGAAGCACGAAGGCTCGTCCATCAAGCATCAGCAGAGGTTTTTCTCAGTGTCCGTTTCTGGGATGCGCCCTGGTTTCCGTTCTCCAGCAGTAGAGGAGGCTGCCTGTGCCACTGATTGGCTGCCGTGTTTCCGTGGTAACAGATGAAAATGACCACCACCGAGTATGAATGTGGAGTAAATGCATACAGGATTCATTGTGAAGCGCTTTGGATGCCTCGAAAAGCAGCATGTAATCCTAATCTGTTACCGGTGAACCTTCGTCCGTCTGAGAGACTCTGAAACGCTGCTTTTATACGCAGTCATGTTACTGGTCTGTTCCCAGTTAAGCAGTCATGTTACTGGTCTGTTCCCAGTTAAGCAGTCATGTTACTGGTCTGTTCCCAGTTAAGCAGTCATGTTACTGGTCTTTTCCCAGTTAAGCAGTCATGTTACTGGTCTGTTCCCAGTTAAGCAGTCATGTTACTGGTCGGTTCCCAGTTAAGCAGTCATGTTGCTGGTCTGTTCCCAGTTAACCTGATTAGATGTTAAAGTCTCCTATTATTAATTTTCCAGCTTTTCTTGCTTCTGTTCCATCTTCTTACAGACGTGTTGCTGCATCAGATTCACAATCAGAGAAGATTTTCCATGAAATTTTCCATGAAATGGTAAAAAGTCTCAGTTTCATCATGTGATATGTTGTTTATGTTCTACTGGGAATAAAATATGGGCTCATGGGATCTGGAAATTATTGCATTTTGTCTATAATCTACGTTTTGAAGTTTTTTGGAACTGGGGTTGAACACAAGGTTGTCAAAAACATCCACCGTACAGACGAGTGAACTCAGATTGACTCATTTATTATTATCATTATTTATAACTGGCCTCTCACTACTAGCTGACTTATAGAAAGTCTTACTTGCATATGTGGAAAAGTTGGTTTTGAGTTATTGCACGTAACCCTGGTGTGGAGTTGATTTCAGACTCCTTCAGGTCGTCGTAGATGAAGTGGCTGGAAAGAAAAGTGGAAGTTCTTGAAGGAGAAGTGGGAAGAAAGACTGAAGCCTGATTGGGTGCCAGGGCGATACGGGGGACTCGTTACGGAAACATAATAGGACTGTCTGGGATATAAAAATGAGAGGAAGGGGCCGTGTGGGAGACGGCAGGAACAAGCTGATACTTTTTCCTGGATGGAGGCCGGCCTCCACAAAAATCCAGTCTCAGACTCTGAAACAAGAGTCCTGCTGGGCAGCAAAGAAAGCTCCAACAGTTTCTACTCGTGGGCGCGTTTGAGTCCCGGATTTGCTTGTTGGATTATTTTAGGGCTCCTGGAATAACTTAATATTTATTTCCTTTTTAAAGAAAATCATATTTTATATAATCCATTAACCAAAGGATCCCGATTAGGATTCAGAGTCTAGGTCCTGCTTAGGAGAGGTCCTGGTGATTCCAG
>JALJCO010012703.1:0-34233 GCA_023101725.1 Atherinomorus stipes
CTGGGTTCTGGGGAGGATTTTCCCCTCTGTAAGGTCTGTGGAGGTCCAGGTTTGGTAAGGACCCATCCCTTTGTCAGACCAGTGGAGGTCCGGGTTCCAGGATGACCACTGTGGCTGTCGGACCTGTGGAGGTCCGGGTTCTGGGGAGAATCTGTCCCTCTATCAGACCCATGGAGGTCTGTCTCCAGGATGACCCATCGTTCTGTCAGACCTGTGGAGGTCCGTGTCCCAGGGATAACCCATCGTTCTGTCAGACCTGTGGAGGTCCGGGTTCCAGGGATGACCCATCGGCTCTGTCAGACCCGTGGAGGTCCAGGTTCCAGGGATGACCATCGTTCTGTCAGACTCTGAGTTCTGGTTCCAGGGATGGCCCATCGTTTTGTTAGACCCTTGGAGGTCGCAGGTTCCAGGGATGACCCATCGTTCTGTCAGACCCCTGGAGGTCCGGGTTCTGGGGAGAATCTGTCCCTCTACCAGACCCATGGGAGGTCCAGGTTCTGGGAGGACCCTGGCTCCATCAGACCTGCTGCCACTGATCTTCAGTCCAGTTTTTATGTCATTTAGCACCCCTCTTAAGGTTTTCCTCTCAGCCCAACCCCCACCTGAGGTCTTCTATAATTTCCTGTGCAACATCATTGCTGTGTACCTCGCTGATGTCTAGATTAGCTCGGATATGTCTGGAAATCTATGTTTCCGTCTGCAGCGTTGCTACAATAACCTATAGCTGAGGTTATTTATCAAAGTTCCCAATAATGCAGTTGAGTGAAATGTTCCGTCTAACAGACGTCATTATCGACGGAAAGGAATAAACAGGAAAATGCTGACATTCAGGCTGATCAGTATGCGTTAGTAACACCGGGTTGAACTCAACACTGGCAGATAATCAGTGTTCCTTTAACAAAAACAGGTTTTAACAGTATAAATGTAAAATGTTCTAATGTTGAATCAACATTAAGGGTCAATAGAACATAAAAGGTCCAAGGTGCAAGAAGTTCAGATTTATTGGTTGAGTGCTTGTGGTGGGTGGATAGTTCACGGAGTCGGTATAGGAAATTGGATTTAGTCTCTTAACTAATCAGTTGTGATTGATGGAAGACATTTCCAGTCCTGCATCTGGGACATAGCATATGAGCAGCTGTTTGTAACATCACAAGTCTTTAGCCATGTTTTCTACTGACTATAAATACAGATTAAAGTTATTTAAGACATGGAGCCATTATGTGAGTGCATGGATGTTCCAACCAGTTCTTATCAGATCAGTATTTTATCCCATGCACTGCAAAACTCAAATCTCACCAAGTTTATTTTTCTAATTTCTAGTTAAATTATCTCATCACACTCAAAATAAGACAAAATCACCTAAAAGAGAAACATTTCAGTGAGATTTAAGATCTTACCAAAAATATACTTGGTAAGATTTGAATTTTGTAATACGTACTAGGGGCATGGTATCATGCTTCAACATTGACCATACCAATAGTACACAAGATCAAGATTTCATTTACACTCTTGCACAACTATCTCTGGTTACAGAACATTTCACTTTATCTTAATCTAGAAAATATACCGTCTTAGATAACTGCTGCTCAGCTTACAGGTCAATATGAATTGACTGAATATGACAGGGCATTGTTCTGAGAGATAAATCCTGACATTCTTCATCAGCTGAAACAAACACCGTCCTGTCTCTTCCAGACGGCTCTCACACCACAAAGAGAAAAGTCATGAGCCTTAAACTTCCCTGTACTCATCTGAAAAATGAAACCTTTTTTTTCCTTACACCTTCCTTACCTTGGAAAAAAAGCCTTACAGGGAGCAAGCACTGTTCCAGGAGGGCAAAACCCCCTCTGGATCAGCGTGGTGGGGAGTTTTCATTGAGGCAGTGCAAGATTAAAGTGTTTATGGCTTTCATAGAGGAGCCAAGAAGCTTCTGCATTAAAGGGTGGCATTCTGCTTGCTGACAACAAGCAGCCAAGCATTCGTCCTGGACAAGTATGAAAGTACAGCAGCAGCACACATAAGCAGAACTCTTCCCTTTGGGTCAGTTGGCCTGAACATAGCAGATCTCAGCTCCCATAGGTCATCATGAGGGTGTGTTTGTGTTTCACTGTGCCTATTTAAGCATTGGGGGAGGGAGCATATCAATAATTCATCCATTGATTCCAAATGCCCCCTGCTGCCAAATGCTTTGCCTCAGCTTCCAGCATTGCTGACTTGCTTACCTGCTCAGTCTGAGGCTTTCACTTCCCTCTTTAATTCTGCACATTCTGGCAGAAAGTATGAAAGTGAAGTAGAAGCACATGAAAACAAAACATAGCATCCATCACATGTGGTAATCTGCATCTGGTGTTAGTTATAACGGAGCCGCAGGACTTACACAGATGTCCTGACTCGTCTCATTAAAACCCTTTGAGTCCGAGAGGGACCTTATAAGGTCCCTCGTGACTGTTACTCAACAACAATAGTAAAAAACGATGCAACGATGACAGAGATTATTGCAATGTGGCACATCAAATTAAACTGCAGAAGCTAGGCTACAAGCCAGCACAAACCTTTTAAAAAAAATGTGCAGAACACAACTAAAGTTATGTCCAAATGAATTGAAAAATGCAAAACCTAAATACACGGCATAATAGCAACCTACGTACAACATTTCTGGTTGAAAAATTGTTTTCAAGGGAGAAACAGCAAAGGTAAGAGAAATCTTACCTTTGCTGTTTCTCCTTGAAAACTATTTTTTACCGGTAAATCCACATCTTGTTGTGTCAAAATAATTTCCAGGGCAACACAAAATATTTTGTTGATAGCCCCAGGGCTTTAGGACCCAGAAGATGGCTTTACAATCCACCAATGCAGGTACCAGCCAATACTGAATGGCTGCTGTCTGCTGGCTTTGATTGGCTGAAAGTACTGTCAATCATTCACACGGGGGGTCTAGATACATTCTACTGGCTCAAACGAGTTGATTGATGTCTTATTCACCAAATTCAACCAACCCATTGTGGAGTTATGGGCCCGTGTAACCACACACAGCCAGGTAAGGATGCTATGAGGGCGCGTTCCAAAACAGAAGTCATAAAAGCTGCAGTTTGAGGCTGTTTTTATTTTGTTTTTTCAAGATATTTATGATGGAAGAATAACAATGATATGAAATAATGCACAATAACATTGCCAACTGTGCCAAATTGTGCCAAAGTGGCCATTTTGGAAACCTCGCCTGAACTTTTTGTAAAAAAAAACAAAAACTCTGTAATTCTGTTCTGCTTTACTTTAGAAGTGGAGGTCTTGGCAGAAACAATGTCAACTTATTGTACTTTGGATTGAAAAAGATTAACAGCTTCTAAAGCATCATTTCAGAGAGTTGCTGATGCTGAAAGTGTGGGTTTTTTTTAGGTGAGGTTTGA
The DNA here is from genome assembly GCA_023101725.1 of Atherinomorus stipes. Lineage (NCBI taxonomy): Eukaryota > Metazoa > Chordata > Actinopteri > Atheriniformes > Atherinidae > Atherinomorus > Atherinomorus stipes. The sequence continues at coordinate 3,405 of JALJCO010012703.1, forward strand.
CATTTTGCTGTGCCATCTTCATTTACTCTTCACCAGTAATAAATATACTTATATTTACACATCTCCATAAATCTCACAACTGTTTTTTTTTTTTTTTTTTTTAATTTGACATCATTTTTTCAATTGGGCCTTGTGGTTGCAGAGATGCACTCATTTTAATTGAAGTATGCAATTTCGAGAAAAATGGGGTTAGGGTTCAAAGTTAAGGTGGATTAGTGTCCTGCTCTATGGTTAATGCTGGGTTTACACCAAACGATTTTCACCATCGCAGACAAGACTGAAGATCTTTGTAAATCTCAGGAGTTTTACTGGAGTGTGCCAGGGTGGGGGCATGGGGCCGGGGCACCCCTAGAGGCCCTTGTACTTGAAGACCAATACTTGAAGGCCAATTACTGTAATTACAGCAAAACTATAACAATATATACAAATTAATTTAAGTTATGTAGCGCAGGTGTAGACATTAGCAGCAGTGAGATATTGAAGAAAGCGCAGAAACAGACTGGATGGGGAAGAAGCCCCCACACATTCTCAGCAGGCCTGTTTCATGAACATATCATTGGTGAGTTAACTTGTTCGGCTTGAAGTTCTCATGAACCCGTCTGTCAAAATACCATTGTCTCTCATTAATGCGTTGCTCTTGTCTATAAGTGTGTGGATTGATGACGCGTCTTTGTTGTTCGTAGCCCAATTGCTGTGTGGCTTGATCAATTTTATATCACAAAGTATCAAAAGCAAAGGCAACGTTACGAAAGACCCCTCTATCTACCACTACCAAGACCCCCGAGTCTATCGTTACCGAAGACCCCCCAGTCTATCGTTGCCAAAGAACCCTCAGTCCAATGTTACCAAAGACCCCTCAATCTAACATTACCAAAGGTCCCCAAGTCTAACGTTACAGAAGACCCATGGTCTAATGTTCCAGACCACCCCTCGGCCAAACATGAAGACCACTTGGTATAACATTACCAAAACCCCTCAATCTAATGTTTCAGAGGACCCTTCAGTCTAACGTTGCAGCGATGACCATCAACCCTAGCAGACAGCTCAATCACTGATCAGAGAACTACTATGGCACATGAAACACACATTTTGTCCTACTTTATTTTTAATTAACAGCTGTGGTAGAGCAGGTATCGTATGCATATATTTTACTCCACCACTGCTTGCAGGCCACATGTGGTGGTCATGTGACACTTCTGGCAGCTACACACACATTTAGTCAACACTGTTAGACAAAGCCACATTTGGGTCCAACATGTTTTGCTATGTAGGTGTCAAAGTAAACAGATCACAAACGGTGGTGATGAAATTATAGAACCATTCAAGAAATTATTGCACAATTTCTAATGAATTCTGTATTGCAGTATTCAGTATGAACAAAAAGCCAAATATCAGCCTGATGTGTGCAGACACATCACAACTTTTGGTGACAGAAAAATGACTCAGCCAGTTCAGTCTCTGTTTGTTAACATCAAGCCCTACACAAAGTAGACTGAAATATAATAATATATTCTGTCTTTCTGTGTTCTTCTAGCACACAGGCAAGCACTCGAATACCACAGATGAGACATGAGGATGGAGGGAGATGAGTCAGACGTATCGGAGAGAAGGAAGAGAAAATCACGCGCGGACACAAATCAGGACACACGACTTGTCAGTTTTCATTTGGATGCTGAAAACCAGAGTTAAAAATGCTGATGGTGAATTTGTTTTCACAGGAAGTCTCTTTCAAAAATGTCTCTTCTTTGAAGGGTATCACACAGAAGACCCCTAATCTATCGTTACCAAAGACTCCCCTAGTCTAACGTTACCGAAGACCCCTCAGTCTATCGTTACAGAAGACCCCCAATCTAACGTTACCAAGGACCCCTCAGTCTATTGTTACAGAAGACCCCCAGTCTAAGATTACCAAGGACCCTTCAGTCTATCGTTACAGAAGACCCCTCAGTCTAAGATTACAAAGGACCCTTCAGTCTATCACAGAAGACCTCTCAGTCTAAGGTTACCAAGGACCCTTCAGTCTGTCGTTACCGAAGACCCTCAGTCTAAGGTTACCAAGGACCCCTCAGTCTATCGTTACAGAAGACCCCTCAGTCTAAGATTACCAAGGACCCTTCAGTCTATCGTTACAGAAGACCCCTGAGTCTAAGGTTACCAAGGACCCTTCAGTCTATCGTTACAGAAGACCCCTCAGTCTAAGGTTACCAAGGACCCTTCAGTCTATCGTTACAGAAGACCCCTCAATCTAACGTTACCAAGGACCCCTCAGTCTATCGTTACAGAAGACCCCTCAGTCTAAGATTACCAAGGACCCTTCAGTCTATCGTTACAGAAGAGCCCCCTCAGTCTAAGGTTACAAAGGACCCCTTCAGTCTATCGTTACAGAAGACCCCCTCAGTCTAAGATTACAAAGGACCCTTCAGTCTATCGTTACAGAAGACCCCTCAGTCTAAGGTTGCCAAGGACCCTTCAGTCTGTCGTTACCGAAGACCCCCAGTCTAAGGTTACCAAGGACCCCTCAGTCTATCGTTACAGAAGACCCCTCAGTCTAAGATTACCAAGGACCCTTCAGTCTATCGTTACAGAAGACCCCTCAGTCTAAGGTTACCAAGGACCCCTCACTCTATCGTTACAGAAGACCCCTCAGTCTAAGGTTACCAAGGACCCTTCAGTCTGTCGTTACAGAAGACCCCTCAGTCTAAGGTTACAAAGGACCCTTCAGTCTATCGTTACAGAAGACCCCTCAGTCTAAGGTTACCAAGGACCCCTCAGTCTATCGTTACAGAAGACCCCTCAGTCTAAGGTTACCAAGGACCCTTCAGTCTATCGTTACAGAAGACCCCTCAGTCTAAGGTTACAAAGGACCCTTCAGTCTATCGTTACAGAAGACCCCTCAGTCTAAGGTTACCAAGGACCCTTCAGTCTATCGTTACAGAAGACCCCTCAGTCTAAGGTTACCAAGGACCCTTCAGTCTATCGTTACAGAAAACCCCCTCAGTCTAAGGTTACCAAGGACCCCCTCAGTCTATCGTTACAGAAGACCCCTCAGTCTAAGGTTACAGAAGACCCTTGGTCTAATGTTCCAGACCACCCTCCTGTCTAATGTAACCAAAGATCCCCCAACCTGATGCTACAGAGGACCCTTCAGGCTAACGTTGCAGTGATGGATACCATCAAACCCCTAGCAGACAGCTTAATCACTGATCAGAGAACTACTGTGGCACGTGAAACACACATTTTGTTCTACTTTATTTTTAATTAACAGCTGTGTAGAGCAGGTGTGGTATGCACATATTTCACTCAGTTACATAACGTGTTGTATATCATTAGTGTTGCAGCATAACTGCCCGAGACATATTTTGAGGTTTTGGAAATGATGATGCACAATGAATGTGCAGTAGGACAGTGGCATTAGTCATTTCAAGGTTTTAAGCTTAGAAAAGTCATGAAAAGTGGACTTTCCTTCACAATCTGCCGAAAAGTACTGAGATTTTAATCCTGTTTTAAATCTGTTTCAAACAAACAAACCTGGAATGCCCTGCATCGTTCATCTTTCTCTGTCTTGTAATTTTAGATTTTATTCCATCAATTCTAAACTTAAGATATAAAAGAAATATTTCAACTGCTACAATAAAAAGGAGATGATTCGTTGTAATGTTTGAAAACATTTGCAAACTAATTTTGCACATAATGATTTTATTAATTGAAGTTGATCAAGAAAATCATGTGATTAATCTACCCCCCACCCTAATATGTATGTATATACATGTATACATATACATAATATAGTACAGTTGTCCTCAAAATTGTTCATACATTCCCGTTAAAGAAAGGAATTGAGAAAAGTAATAATAAATAGAAAAATTTGTAAGACAAAATGTGATTAGGGATGCATGATATTGGAATTTTGGCTGATACCTGCACAGCAAATTTGACAGTGTATATCCAACACTTTCAGAGGGTATTGTACACCAATTTTGGTGTTTATTTGGGTCCAAGGAGTCAGTGTACATTTTACACTGTTCTCAGAGTTTTAAGTCAACACTAATCTAGAGTTAAATGCCTCACACTATAAGAGAAAAAAATGAACTCTTAGGGTTGCTCTCAAGTATAAAAATGAAAATAGGCCTGCTTTGAGATAATGGATGTGAATACTAAACGATTTTGAGTTATGTATTAAAAGTAACACATTATTTCCCATCATGCATTGACCCAAATTACTGTCCTGAATATCAGCACAGAAATTTGGGAGAGTTGTGAAGATTAGTTGGTACTTTGACAGTTACCAAGCAAATACTGATAGTCAGCACAAACTACCAATTCCAACAACATGTTTTACACAATACACTGTACACATCAAGGACACCCAAAGCGATCACATACAGTATACACTTAACTCGCGGTGCAGGACCATACAGGGGAGTCACAAAGCATGATGGGAAATATTCAAGCCGAAGAAGGCGGAGTCTTCCTGGGTGCACTTAGTCACACTTCATAGAGTTAATTATACACTGAAAGAGGAAACTTGTTTTAACTCTGAAAATTTTCACCGGCACTGGTGGTTATTTTACTCTCAATGGTGTTAGAATTACTCTGAAAGAGTAAATATGACTTAACAACTCAAACTTAACACTGGGGATTTCACTGTGTGATATGCCGATATTTCAAAACTCATGTGGCCGATAACCGACATCAAGACCAATATTATAGCTGAAAAAAATAAGCAGTCATTTCAAATAGCAGTTTTGTCATCCGTTTCCGACACTTTAAAAAAAATAGGGGTGGGAAAAAATATTTGATATGCCAATATTAAATCTATATTTAAAAACACATATCGATGTATTTTATTTAAAAATCTTGCGAGATTTCATTGTTCTGTTACAAAATCTCTCATTTTTATGAAGTCTCACGAGATTTCTTAACAGAACGATGAAATATAGCGAGATTTTGTGAGAAAAATAGATCAATACTGCATTTTTAAATGTCTAAGCGTGTGAAAATATCACCAAATTTTTGTGAATCCGCGGAAGATTTCTTAACAGAACGATGAAATATCGCAAGATTTCATTCGTAAAATAGACCGATGCTGCGTTTTCATATGTCAATATGATATCAGCATATGAAAATGTCACGATATTTTAGTGTATCAATATTTTTTCCCACCCCTAATCTTTTTACAGTTTTAAAGTCTGTAATAAAGAAGTTTTTGCAGAAGTTGGGTTTTTTTGGGCTCATCTGTTAAATATCGGTTAAATATCAGTGGGTTGGCTGATGTCCGATACTCAGTTTTAAGGCCAATATAGGTTGATACCGATAGGGGGCCGATTATATCGTGCATCCCCACTATATATGAATGAAATTAAATGAAAATACTCTATTAAACCCAGTAGGAGGGGTTAAAAAATTGAAAAAACGCAAGAATTAGTGAATAATTTGAAGAGAATATGACAAGGAGATGTAAATGCTTACAACTAGAAAAACAACACAGAAAGAATGAAAAATGGAAATTAGAAATTGGCAGATACTGTAAGACAAAATGTGATTTATGACATGAGATGTGAAACTAATGGTCGACTACTTGGGTTAACATGTCTGCACATGGTTTATTTACGGCGTTTGGAAAACTACCGATATTTCACCTGTTTCTGAGGTTTAAGGAATGAAGCGATCATCTGTCTGCAGCTCAGCTCATGCTTTGGTCCACTTAGATCAAAAATGTATTGATATAATCTAGGGATGCACGATATAACCGGCCCCCTATTGCTATCGGCCTACATCAGCCTTAAAACTGAGTATTGGACATCGACCACCCCACCGATATTTGACCGATATTTGACCGATCAGGCTGTTATTAAAGTCTAAAAAAACCAAAACTTTTTCTTCTTCAAAAACTTTTTTTTTTTGCAGACTTTCAAACTTCTAAAGACTAGGGGTGGGAAAAATATCGATCCACTGAATATCACAATATTTTCATATGCAGATTTAATATTGGTATTTGAAAACGCGATATTGATCTATTTTTCCTGCGAAATCTCTCGGGATTTCATCGTTCTCTTACAAAAATCTTTTGGAATTTCTGAAGTAAAATAGATTGATACAGTGTTGTCAGCATATAAAAATATCGTGATATTTCAGTGTATCAATATTTTTCCCACCCCTACAAAATATCCCTGCTTTTGGGTATGGTTTTGTTTTTCGTCAGAGAGAAGAAAATCCTGGTGGCTCTAGGATATCACACACATATCCTGTTAGTTTTGTTCGAACATGTCATTGAGTTAAACTTGTTCTACATAACACAAGTTGAGGTATTTTTCTAATTTTGCACAGGGAATGATTATTATATCATTTATTTTTCAGCTTTAATATCGGTATCAATGTTGGTTATCGGCCACATGAGTTTTAAAATATCGGCATATCAGATATCAGCCAAAATTCCAACATTGTGCATCCCTAGTTAATCCCATTTCATAAAACGTCGCCTCTTTATAGGAACCAACACCTTCCAGTGTGGATGATAATTAAAACAATGACTGTAAAAAACATTTAATGCCAAATATTCATCAATAAATATGAAAACCTCCCAAATAAAACCCTAAAATCATATTTTTGTCTTCTTGATATGCAGGAATTTTTCACCACTTTTACTCTACATTACATTTCTGCATGAAGACAAAGATCAGTGGCATGATGAGGTGACACGCTGGAGGATGATGATGATGAAGCGGCTGCAGAAATGAAGCCATAACTGAGATGATGAGAGGAGCTCTGATGGTGGATGAGGAGAGCAAAGCCACACAAAGAGGAGCAGACCCACCCTGCCAGCGTGAGGAGCCTCCCTCCTACTACTCACTACGGAGCTCCCACAACAACAACAACACGAGCAGGAGGAGAGAGGAGGCGCGGAGGGAGCGGATCAGCAGCCCCGCACCCCTCCCTCCTCCCTCCCTGCCCACCTGCTACACCTCCTCCACCCTCACTCCTCACCATGTGGCTCCATTCACTCCTTTACCTTCTTGGGTCTCTTTCTCCGCTGTCCCAGCCCGTTGAGGCGATCGCTGGGGTCCAGCCTGTAGTGGGAGTGGTTGTCCTCACTCATCCTGACCCCCCAGCAAAGACCCGCCGCCGGTCACTCCAGTTTATTCCTCTTTTCTGTCTTTCCCTCCTCCTCCTCTTCTCCGTGAACTGCTCTCCTCTGTGACGGAGGCGACCTCTCTCCTCTCTGGTCCTCACTCTACGGCTGTGGTGCCGATCCAGCCAGAGACAAGGAGGGGGGAGTGGCCGGGGACGGAGGGGGGGCGGGAGCACAATGGTGTTGCCATGGTAGCAGCTGCCACCAGTGTTTATCTGGAAAACGGCGCTGGCGAACCAAAATAGCTGCCACACGAGCGTGAGCACATGTGTGTGTGTGTGCGTGTGTGTGTGTGTGTGTGTGTGTGTGTGTGTGTGTGATGTCACTGCTTCGCTGGGTTTGATTCAACATAAATATGACAACAACATGATCAACGATCAATAAAAACAAAAACAACTGCAGGAAGACAACAGAAAGCATGAATGAAGGTCTGATGAGATCACGTATATGATTCACTCACAACATGCGAGTACAATTACCACAATAAAGTACATGTACATGTACATGTACAGCTGTTCCTGATGTCAGCCGAGGTAATACTGATCCCAGATCAGCAGCAACAATCGATGGTTCACGTCTGACCGGTCCACCAGTTCTGATGGGGGGTGAAATGCAATCACCCGAAGTGCCTGAACTCCTGGAGGCATTTCATTACACCAGTATCATTCCACCAGTATCGTTTTACAAGTATCATTATACCAGTATCATTCCACCAGTATCGTTTTACAAGTATCATTATACCAGCATCATTACACCAGTATCGTTTAACAAGTATCATTACACCAGTATCATTCCACCAGTATCGTTTTACAAGTATCATTATACCAGTATCATTCCACCAGTATCGATTTTACAAGTATCATTATACCAGTATCATTCCACCAGTATCGTTTTACAAGTAACATTATACCAGTATCATTCCACCAGTATCCTTTTACAAGTATCATTACACCAGTATCATTCCACCAGTATCGTTTTACAAGTATCATTATACCAGCATCATTACACCAGTATCGTTTTACAAGTATCATTATACCAGCATCATTACACCAGTATCGTTTTACAAGTATCATTACACCAGTATCATTCCACCAGTATCGTTTTACAAGTATCATTATACCAGTATCATTCCACCAGTATCGTTTTACAAGTATCATTATACCAGCATCATTACACCAGTATCGTTTTACAAGTATCATTACACCAGTATCATTCCACCAGTATCGCTTTACAGGTATCATTATACCAGTATCATTACACCAGTATCCTTTTACAAGTATCATTACACCAGTATCATTCCACCAGTATCGTTTTACAAGTATCATTATACCAGTATCATTCCACCAGTATCGTTTTACAAGTAACATTATACCAGTATCATTCCACCAGTATCCTTTTACAAGTATCATTACACCAGTATCATTCCACCAGTATCGTTTTACAAGTATCATTATACCAGCATCATTACACCAGTATCGTTTTACAAGTATCATTATACCAGCATCATTACACCAGTATCGTTTTACAAGTATCATTACACCAGTATCATTCCACCAGTATCGTTTTACAGGTATCATTATACCAGTATCATTACACCAGTATCCTTTTACAAGTATTATTACACCAGTATCATTACACCAGTACAGTTACACCAGTATCATTATATCAGTATGATTACACCAGTATCATTATATCAGAATAGCTGCACCAGTATCATCATACGAGTATCAATACACCAGTATCACTGCACCAGTATCATTATACCAGTATCATTACACCAGTATCCTTTTACAAGTATCATTACACCAGTATCATTCCACCAGTATCGTTTTACAAGTATCATTATACCAGTATCATTCCACCAGTATCGTTTTACAAGTATCATTATACCAGTATCATTCCACCAGTATCGTTTTACAAGTAACATTATACCAGTATCATTCCACCAGTATCCTTTTACAAGTATCATTACACCAGTATCATTCCACCAGTATCGTTTTACAAGTATCATTATACCAGCATCATTACACCAGTATCGCTTTTACAAGTATCATTATACCAGCATCATTACACCAGTATCGTTTTACAAGTATCATTACACCAGTATCATTCCACCAGTATCGTTTTACAGGTATCATTATACCAGTATCATTACACCAGTATCCTTTTACAAGTATTATTACACCAGTATCATTACACCAGTACAGTTACACCAGTATCATTATATCAGTATGATTACACCAGTATCATTATATCAGAATAGCTGCACCAGTATCATCATACGAGTATCAATACACCAGTATCACTGCACCAGTATCATTATACCAGTATCATTACACCAGTATCCTTTTACAAGTATCATTACACCAGTATCATTCAACCAGTATCGTTTTGCAAGTATCATTATACCAGCATCATTACACCAGTATCGTTTTACAAGTATCATTACACCAGTATCATTCCACCAGTATCGTTTTACAGGTATCATTATACCAGTATCATTACACCAGTATCCTTTTACAAGTATTATTACACCAGTATCATTACACCAGTACAGTTACACCAGTATCATTATATCAGTATGATAACACCAGTATCACTGCACCAGTATCATTATATCAGAATAGCTGCACCAGTATCATCATACGAGTATCAATACACCAGTATCACTGCACCAGTATCATTATACGAGTATCATTACACCAGTGTAGTTACACTAGTATAGTTTTACCAGTATCATTACAACAGTATAGTTACACCAGTATCATTATACCAGTATCATTACACCAGTGTAGTTACACTAGTATAGTATTACCAGTATTATTACAACAGTATAGTTACACCAGAATCATTATATCAGTATGATTACACCAGTATCACTGCACCAGTATCATCACATCAGTATTATTGCACCAGTATAATTACAGCTGTATTGTTACACCAATCGCTACACAAGTGTCGTCATACCAGTATCATTTTACCAGTATCATTAGTATCATTACACCAGTATCATAATACCTGTATCATTACACCAGTATGATTATACCAGTATCGTTACACCAGTATTATTACACCAGTATCATTATACCAGTATCATTTCACCAGTATCATTACACCAGTATCACCACACCAGTATCATTATACCAGTATCACTACACCAGTATCACTACACCAGTATCATTACACCAGTGTAGTAACACTATTATAATATTTCCAGTATCATTACAGCAGTAAAGTTACACCAGGATCATTATACCAGTATCACTACGCCATCATAGTTACACCAGTAACATTATATTATTATGATTACCGCAGTATCACTGCACCAGTATCATTATTTCAATATCATTACACAAGTATAGTTACACCAGTAACTTCATATGAGTATCAATACACCAGTATCACTGCACCAGAATCATTATATCAGTATCATTACACCAGTATCATTATACAAGTATCATTACACCAGTATAGTTACACCAGTATCATAACACAAGTATCATTAAACCAGTATCATTAGACCAGTATAGTTATATCATTATATCAGTATGATTACACCAGTATCATTACATAAGTTTTATTACAACAGTATATTTACACCAGTATCATCATACCAGTATCATTACAGCAGTATAGCTACGACCGTATCATTATATCAGTATCATTACACCAGTATCATTACATAAGTATTATTACACCAGTATAGTTACACCAGTCTCGTTATACCAGTGTCATTACAGCAGTATAGTTACGACCGTATCGTTATATCAGTACTATTACACCAGTATAGTTACACCAGTATCATTTTATTAGTATGATTACACCAGTATCACTGCACCAGTATCATTACACCAGTATTATTACACCAGTATAGTTACACCAATCAAAACACAAGTATCATCATACCAGTATCATTACACCAGTACCGTTATACTAGTATCACTGCAACAGTGTGACTTCATAAGTGTTAGTGATGCACAATATTATTTGCCTGATATCGGAATTTACCAATATTGGCTTTGAAACTGAATTTTAAAAAATATGTTGGTCGATATCTGTCATTTATATATATATGTATATATATACATATATATACATATATATATATATATATATAATTGCATCAATTGCATTCTGGAATGTGCCAGTAAATGGCTGCAGTTTGTAGCAGCTCTCTTAGCTTTTGAGTTTGTTTTCAAATATAGCTGTCTTTTTTATTGACATTACTTGTCAGATTAGGTTTTCTGGGGGAATTTTTTATGCTGGTTTAAAGGCTGAACAGCTCAGGAGATTTTTCTTCATATATTTGGCTTTTGTCACAACTTGTTAATGTGTATCTATGGCAATGGAAAACTTATTTACCACCGGGATCAACTGTTAAAACTCTCCCAAATCAAGATCATTAGCAAAATAACACATCAAATCCCAGTGGAGTTAAAGAGAAAGAGAAGAGGATGCAGGGCAGGGGGTAAGGGGCAGAGAGAAAAACGGTGAAGATTTAAACCGTTTCCTCCAACTGTTGTGATGGGTAACGTGAGATCGCTAGCTAACAAGATGGACCAGCTTGAAGTGCTAACAAGGTCTCAGAAAGAGTCCAGAGAATGCAGTATCATGTGTTTCACCGAGACATGGCTGCACGAACACATCCCGGACTGTAATGCGTCTGTACACGGCTTCAAGACGGTCCGTGCAGACCGAAATAAACAGCTCAGCGGGAAGCTAAAGGGAGGCGGAATTGCAGTGCTGGTCAGTCAGCGCTGGTGCCATCCAGGACACGTCACTGTCAAGGAGAAGATCTGCACAAGAGACATTGAACTGTTAGCTGTAAGTTTTCGTCCATATTATTTACCCAGAGAGTTTGCCTGTGTTATTCTGGTAGCGGTTTATATAATACCAGGTACCGCACCAGAGACAGCCTGTGATGTCATCAGCTCCGTCTTGGCTAAACTACAAACACAGCATCCAAACTCTTTCATGGCGATCTCTGGAGACTTCAACAACGTCTCCCTCTCTGCTACGTTGCCAACTTTCCAGCAGTTTGTCAGCTGCTCCACCAGAGAAAATAAGATGTTGGACTTATTTTATTCAAATACAAAGAATGCATACAGCTCCTCTGCCCTGCCTCCTTTAGGAAGATCAGATCATAATCTGGTTCTTCTCATCTCCACCTACAAGCCCATCGTTCAGTAGCAACCAGTCATTAGGAGGATGATTAAAACCTGGTCTACTGAGGCTGAAGATGCTCTGAGAGGGTGCTTTGAGGCCACAGACTGGAATGTCCTCTGTGAACCTCATGGAGATGACATCAACACCATGACTGAGTGTGTGACAGATTACATGAACTTCTGTGTGGACAACATCGTTCCAACAAGAACAGTGAGGTGCTTCCCCAATAACAAACCCTGGATCACCAGTGACCTGAAAAAGCTGCTGAACATCAAAAAGAAAGCTTTCAGGGATGGAGACAGGGAGTTACTGAAGACCACACAAAAACAACTGAAAACACAGACTAAGAAGTGAAGGAGGACGACAGGAAGAAGTTGGAGAGCAGCTCCAGCAGAACAACGTGAGAGATGTGTGGTCGGGAATGAAGAAGATCACTGGCTTCAACTTAAAGGGGGACCAGACTGATGGAGGTCTGGACAGAGCTAACGAACTGAACATGTTCTTCAATAGGTTCAGTTCCCCCCCTGCCGACAACCCAACATTCCACACACCCTCCATGAGCCCACAGCTTTCCTGTCCCACCTCCACTCTGTCACGCTGCACCTCAGTCATGGACCTGAACACAACCTCCTCTCCCCCCCACATCAGGACATCCTGAGACCTCCTCTCCCCCCACATCAGGACATCCTGAGACCTCCCTCTCCCTCCACATCAGGACATCCTGAGACCTCCTCTGTCTCCACATCAGGACATCCTGAGACCTCCTCTGTCTCCACATCAGGACATCCTGAGACCTCCTCTGTCTCCACATCAGGACATCCTGAGACCTCCTCTGTCTCCACATTAGGACATCTTGAGACCTCCTCTGTCTCCACATCAGGACATCCTGAGACCTCCTCTGTCTCCAAATCAGGACATCCTGAGACCTCCTCCGTCGCCACATCAGGACATCCTGAGACCTCCTCTGTCTCCAAATCAGATAAAAATACTATTTTCACTTCAGTTAATGAATTTTTTTTCAATTTTAGGTTTTTCTTTAGTTTTATTTAACTAGAGTAACTTTGTATCTGACACATTATTACATTATAGTTAAATAAACCCAACATGGATGATTTCTAGCTTTCACACTCAGTCACACTTCCATCCAGAGAGGATTACACACTCAGCAAACCCACACCGGCGAGTCTTTGTTGTCTGAAGGCAGCCAGATTTAAAATCCCCCCTCAGCCCCCCCTGCACATACACAGCTTTATGAGTTCCTTTGAAAAAACCTGATTGCCTGTATCCTAATGAAGGCCTCGGGCTATGGTTCCCAGACACAGCATCCCATCCCTGGTGATGAAATACGCAACTGAGTCGTTTTCACCGAATATAACGACCGTAAGCTGAAACCAGCAGGTCACAAGATAGCCAAGGAAGGTAGAGAGTGAAGGAGAGACGGTGTCTCCTCCTCTAGTGAAGGCTCTCAGGACTGCCACATGTGTCCGCCTCAGCCTGGCATCACACCGTAATCCGCTCCTGTCAGCTGGACGAGCTGCTGGTCAGAGACTGAGCAGGGCCAATCAGGGTGGCGATAGCGGACATTCAGACACCTTCTCCTCTTGGGCGACAGCCAGTCCTCAGAGATCAGCGGTGGATGGATCAAAATGCCCTGCAGCAGGTGGCCGGCTGGCAGCATCCAGCGAAACACACCTCGTATATTTACAGCTGTTCACCGAGTCCTAGATGGCGATCCAGCCATGTCAGTAACCCTCCATGTAGAGCTTCATCTCATTTTACCCCAAAGTGGTTGATAAAACATGCCCGAATTGGGTGAAGGGTTGGGGCTAAAGAGGCAAAAGAGGTGTTTTGCACAATAGCTATTACTTTCTTTAATGAAAAAATTCCCCTATTTTTTTCCCTTCACTTTACTTACTGTCCTATAATAAGATCAAATGGGGTAAAATTAGAAGAATTGGATTCAGCTGACATTTTTTTTAATTAAAGCTTTTTTTTTTTATATGTATGTGTGTATGTATGTAAAGGTGTATGTAGGAGCATGTGAATGTATATGTATGTACACTGCCCGGCCAAAATAAAAAGTCGCCAACAAAAAAAAGGTGAAACCTTTCACATTTGGTTGGACCACCTTTAGCTTTGATTGCGGCAGCATTCGCTGTGTTTCCAGAAGCTTCTGCAATGTCACCAGGTTTATTTGCATCCTGTTGCATCAATTTTTCACCAAGATCTTGATGATGATTGTAGAGTCTGACCACAGCACATCCCAAAGATTCTCAATGGGGTTCAGGTCTGGACTCTGTGGGGGCCAATCCATGTGTGAAAATGATGTCTGATGATCCCTGAACCATCTTTCACAATCTGAGCTCCGATAAATTCTGGCACGGTCATCTTGGAATATGGCCGTGCCATCAGGAAAGAAACATCCATTGATGGAATAACCTGCTCATTCAGTATATTCATTATTATTTAAGCCACCTGCAGGTCCTCCTGTAGGGGATTGCTTGTTTTGTTTTCCAACAGAGACCTTGGTTGTTTAGGGATCGTGGCACAGATGTACCAGTGAACTGTGTAAGTGGATTCATGTTTTCTCTCCTCTCTCTCTTCCTCTTCCTTACTCCTTTCTCTCTGTTTCACTTTCTATCATTACCTCTGTTAACTTTCATTTCTCCGTTGTCAGGCCCAGCAGTATGGAATGGAATGGTGTAATAGACAAATGTTTAAATAAAGAAATAAAATGAATAAACATGATATCAAGTGGAGCCTTATATTAATAAAGCTCCGCTTGGTAAAGCAAAACTGTTCAACAGAATAAAGCAATCAGATTTCCATTCTGCTTGCTTCGATGCTGGACAGGACAAGTAAAAAAAAAAAAAAAAAAAAAAAAAAAAAAAGTATATTCAGGTATCAGCTGACCTCATTATCTGAGCTCATACTGTTGCTGAACCTGGACCTGAGCAACTGCAGCAACCCCAGATCATCACACTGCCCCCACAGGCTCATACAGTAGCACTAGGCATGATGCTGCATCACTTCATCTGCCTTTCCGGCCACATTTCTTCCTGGAAGACAATGGTCCACTATCCTTCCAGTTTTTCAGAATGCGTTGGACTGTTCTGAACCCAGTTTTAGTAGTTTCTGCATCTCCTTAGATGTTTTCACCTCTTCATGCCAATGATCTGACCCTTCTCAGACAGACTGACATCTTTTCCACGACCACGGATGTGTCTTTCCACATGGTTGTTTAGGAAATGAGAAGCAACTCATTGCACCAGTTGGAGTTAAATAACTTGTTGCCAGCTGAAAGATAATCGCCCATGCAGTAATTATCCAATAGGAGGCTCGTGGCCACTTTCTTTTTGGCCAGGCAGTGTATGTGTGTATGTGGATGTATGTATGTATATCTATATATGTGTGTATACATATATATAGATTTTTATATATACACACTCAAAAATACACTCAAGTCTTGTGTTTTAGCAAGCTAGCTAACAAGAATCTCAGCTAGCTTGGAGGCTACACGGCGAGCTGGATAAACCAGCTGTGTTGTTATTGTGCAACTTGTGGCGAGTTTAGTGAATATTGTATAGATTAATCAAAGTATTGAGATTCTGAGTCTTGAGTCATTGCTCACCTGTGATTATCGTCTTTTTGAAACAATCTGACATCACGTTGTCCAGCTACTCATTTGGCCGTGCGGACATTGCAGCACAGTTAATCCTTAAGATGTCTCCGCTGCAGCTTGCAGCTCCCTCTGGCATCGGGAATCAACCAATCATGTTGCGTCATTGCATATGTGCGTGCCCCCTGTGCCCTAAGATTTTATTTCTTTTACTAAACATCCGTACTGCTTTCTGAAAATGAAACGGTTATATGAGTATTGGCTATATTTCCAGATTTACTGTAAAAAGAGAGGGAATGGAATGGGGGATGGCAGTTTTACAGGGGGATGATTTTGATCATTTTTATTCGGGGGATGCCATCCTCCCTCATCCCCCTCAACTCGAGTTATGGCCGCGTCTGACAAGCTTTCTTTTCCAGTTAGCTTCTGCCTGCATCATCATGGATTGCTTAGTAATTTCAGTGAAAATATTGCAAAGGAACTTGTATTAAATTTCTGGCGTAATCATTGGGAAATATCAGAGGTACCCATTTTCAATCCCCAGTCCGTGAACACCATGAAATCCACCGGAAGCAGAATGTTTGGAAGTGCAGATTTTCTGGTACACCCGATTACACTGACGCACATGGCAGAAATCGGCATCTTTATTGCTACAGTGTATATAGTGAATTTTCAGACCCTCTGATAATGTTCTTTTGATAAAACTGCAAGCAACAAGTCCAGTGACACTTTTTGGACGTATTGGAGACTTTTAGAGACCGACGCGAACAAACTTTTCGTTTACTGCACGCTGCCGCGGCCCCTTTCCCACCTCAGAGCACACTAGTCTGTAGGAAGCATCAGACACAGCAGATGTTCACCTCTGCTCCATGACCCAGACTGAAATGAAAACTTGAAGCTGATCGTCAGATATTAATGCCTTTTAATGAAGAATGTGGACAGAAACCTGAAATGTAAAATACTGTAACATGAAGTAGACTCTTAACCGTTACAGCTCCCTAAGTTTTCTGAAGGGAAGTGAATGACCTTTTATGTTTTTACTTGTTGCTAATGCATAAAACTTGGTCCAGGTGTGTATTTTGGCTTGACTCATGATATTCTAGAAGATGGGGTGTCTAACTCTTTCTCTAAGGTCTCTAAAACAAATCCTCCTCATTTCCTTCTTCGTGCCAATCCATGCCACATTGACTTGCATTGAAAATGACCTTTCTATAATCAAATGCCATTTCAGAATAAATTTTTAGGATAAAATTTTTCCGCCTCACACTCTTGCTCTACACTTCAATGATGTAGTTTGAACTGTTTTCCATGACATCAGACCATTTACTCAGAAGGGGCCCCGCTTTTTTATCTTAATAATAATGGATTAGATTTATATCGCACTTTTTTTTTTTCTATCCAGGAACTCAAAGCGCTCACAGTAGGTCCATTATTTATTCACTCCTCATTCATAATAATATTTAAAGACCATTAACTGACATTGGCCAGTCTGTGGCCTTAAGAAGCTGAACGTAACTTTTTCTTAGGGAGCGATGAGAAGACAGCCAGTTTAAATGTTAGTTAAAGTTCTTAAAATGGTGAACTGGTGAAATGGTGAGGTCTTCTCAAATTTGGTCAGGGATAATCTTTATTTCTTTTTCAACTTTTTTTTTTTTTTTTAGTTTAAATGCAATTAAATACCTTTGGTAAGAAGAACATAAATACACTGTAGAGTTGGAGTTTACTATAATAATGTCCGTGTCTGTTATTCAATTTAGTTGTCTACAAAAGAGAAAACGTGAACATTTTTTTTACCCTGCCCCTTAAAAGACTTGAAATCAAGAATTATTAGGAACCAGAATCAAAAGAAGGGAAAACAGCCTCATTAAAACTTAAACAATGCCCAACCCTCGATGTCACTTTTAACATATAAAACCCCAATAATCTGTAACAGTAACAGGTTTTAGCTACTGAGGGAAGTCATTGAACACACCTTTGTGTTGGTAGCTGGTACCAGCAGGGAAGGTGGGATGATAACAGGAGCAGATGGAGGAGAGGAAGACGGGCAGGACCAGTATGACAAGTGTCCATGTGTCGTGTTAATTATTATTTCTGAACATACCAAACTGGACCAAAGCAGACAGAAGAAGCAAGAAAACCGTAATTATAATACGAGCCAGTATGCTAATTCCACACCTCATTACCCAGACACCATCTGTTTCACCTCTGCAACAGACTTCATATCTTCATATCTAGTATCTAGTCACATAGATATGGTAAAGACGACCAATCACATGACAGCATCTAGTTATATAGACAAGGTGAAGACGACCAATCACATGGCAGCATCTAGTCACGTAGTAGACGCGGTGAAGACGACCAATCACACAGCAGGATCTAGTCACATAGATGTGGTGAGGACGACCAATTACGTGACAGCATCTAGTTACATAGAAGAGGTGAAGACGACCAATCACATGACAGCATCTAGTTACATAGACAAGGTGAAGACGACCAATCACATGACAGCATCTAGTCTCGTAGACGCGGTGAAAACAACCAACCACATGACAGCATCTAGTCTCGTAGACGCGGTGAAAACAACCAACCACATGACAGCATCTAGTCTCGTAGACGCGGTGAAAACAACCAACCACATGACAGCATCTAGTCACGTAGATGTGGTGAAGACGACAAATCACGTGACAGCATCTAGTTATGTAGACGAGGTGAAGACGACCAATCACATGGCAGCATCTAGTCACGTAGACGCGGTGAAGACGACCAATCACACAGCAGGATCTAGTCACATAGATGTGGTGAGGACGACCAATTACGTGACAGCATCTAGTTACATAGAAGAGGTGAAGACGACCAATCACATGACAGCATCTAGTTACATAGACGCGGTGAAGACGACCAATCACATGACAGCATCTAGTCTTGTAGACGCGGTGAAGACAACCAACCACATGACAGCATCTAGTCTCGTAGACGCGGTGAAGACAACCAACCACATGACAGCATCTAGTCACGTAGATGTGGTGAAGACGACAAATCACGTGACAGCATCTAGTTATGTAGACGAGGTGAAGATGACCAATCACATGGCAGCATCTAGTCATGTAGACGTGGTGAAGATGACCAATCACAAGACAACATCTAGCAACATAGACATGAAGATGACCAATCACACAACAGCATCTAGTTACATAGACATGGTGAATACGACCAATCAAACCATGATGTCCATTCCTAAAGACTATTCTAGATTACATTTTTCCTTTAGAATATGATATGATATGATATGATATGATAGATGATTTGACACGATTCGATACAACACAGAGGGATACAGAACAATACGTTACAATAGGATGCTATACAATACGATCTGACACGATACGATACAACGCAAACAAATACTGTACGATATAAGATACAATTTGACATGATACAACAGGACACAATAAGACAGGATACAGCACAGACGATACAATAGCATACTATATGATGTGACACGATGTGATACAACACCGATGATATGGTGCAATACAGTACATAAAGATACAATAGAGTGGGGGCTGCAGCAAGACCCAGGCTGAGAATCGTACCGAGACCGGCTGGGTGGAAGAACTGCAGCCTCTGATTACTGGGGCAGCTTTCTAACCAGTCAAGCTGAACGTGCCTCAAGTGTTTCAACCAGTTGTTAAATATCTTTCTTCAGTCGACTTCCTTTTAGTTGGACTTGCCGTAATTTCTCCTGCCGCCGCCAGGGGTGACAGGAAGCGTGAAGTACGCTCAGAGAGAGCGGAATTTCAGGTGCGCATAAACGACCCTATAGTACGCATGACTTTGGAGGACAGGTTGGATTAGATAAGACATGCTACAGATGTGGGCATGAAAACGTTCCTCCTTCTTCTGCCAGAAGTGGTGCAGTAATACTGCACCATTACTGCACTATCACTGGCTGAACGATTTGTCCTGCAAATACGTCATTACACACGGTGTCGAAACTTGGCGTGTTGAAACGTGCTTGTTCTGGGCGTTCATTTATGCTCTGAAATCTTTCCCCTGGGCACACAGGTGTTTCTCTGTGCGATTGAATTAGCAGACAAGTCGCTGGTAAGTGGCTGGTAAGTGGCTGGCATTCGGCTGAAAGGGGCACTTTTTCATGCCCAGATCTGTACTCCATTAGTGCCCCCAAAGTGAAATTTGCCTTGGACTCGAAAGCTGTTATTATGACTGTTGCTGTTACTGGTGACCTACAAGCTCATGGTTCACCTGGACAGGTCATCAGTAACAGCACAGGGCCAACAAAGAAGCTGGAGTACCCGAAGAGAACCCATGCATAAGCAGGGCAAACTTTATACCAAAAAGTTGCTGTTTGAAAGCCCACTGAGTAGACTTGAAGTTTTTAAGACCAAGACTGGTCTCAAGACTGCTTTTTCATTGTCTTGGTCTCGTCACGGACTCTGCAATCTTTGGTCTTGGTCTTGCATCTCTCGGTCTCTCAATGTCTCCAAGCGGTTTTGAAGGGATTTGTAACCTATAATTTTCAGGCAGGTACTTTTTATAAAAAAAATTTTAACTATACACCCTTTCAAGTACCAGTCAAGTACCAAATAATAAAATTTAATTTTTATACTAAGCAGCTGAACCCAGTAAGGTTCTCAGGTTCTACAACTCATGAAAAAGTGGCAAAAAAGAGTCTTGGTCTGACTTGGTCTTGGTCTTGACACTCTCTGATCTTGGTATTGTCTGGGTCTAGGTTAAGGCCATCTTGACTACAAGTCTACCACTGAGGCTCAAACCAGTGACCTTGATATGAGCAGTACAAACCCCATCGTCATGAAGCCTTTAGGTTTTTTATCTGATCTACAGTTGTATGAAAAAGTGTTCGCCTCCTTCTTGAGTTCTTATTTTTTTGCATGTTTGTCACACTTCTTTTTTTTTTCAATCTCTTTTTCTCACAGGGCCATGAAGGTTTGGATGTTTCCCCCCTTACTAATAAAAATCTTCATTTAAAAACTCAATTTTGTGTTTATTTGTGTTATCTTTGTCTAATATTTCAATTTGTTTGATGATCTGAAACATACAAGTGTGACAAACACGCAAAAAAATAAGAAATCAGGAAGGGGGCAAACCCCTTTTCACACAATTGTACATGACATGATATCGCTAATAAAAATCCATCATGAGAGCAGAAAACAGTCGTATTCCAGGAACCTCTGAGGGACTTTTATGCCCCTACAGATGTTATCTCATTGTTTAACTATTGTTACCAAATCATTAACTGCTATCTCAGTTATTTGTTAAAAACATTCTTCTTTTGAAATGAAATGAGAAAAGCAAAGAAACATTTTTCTCTGTGTGTGAACTTCTGTAGCTCAGCCTACGTAAAGAAACAAACTATAGTTTCTTTGTGGTCCAGAGGGACTCCAGTGAATGGGACTCTGTCTACAGTAGAGGACAAAGCTGCGTCAGCCTGGAAGAAGTCGGCTTGTCTGTCCAACTGAATCAAATTTCATTGCAGTCAAGCAGAGAAGCCCTTCCTGGATATGATGACAAAGGGAAGTGATACAAAACCTGGAAAATTAAGATGGATGTTTAAGTTTGATTCTGAACAGTTTTATTTCAACTTGTCTGCATTGTTGCTGTTGGTCGGCTACTTGGGCTGACATCAAATCAGAATATAACACAAACATATTTCTGTTGTTAAATGTTTATTCTAAAAAGGAGGAAAAGGATCTGTTGAATCTTTCTGATAGGATGCACATCGATAAACCATAGTGTATAATCTATATGGAGGATTTTTGCTTTGACAAAACATTGAGATGCAAACCTTTGTTTTCATCATGACAAATTCTGGGAAATGTCCCCTTCCTCATGCAGGGCCATAAAATCTTCGATTTCATGGGGTTTTCGTCTTTGAAGGAGCCTCTTCTTCTTGCTGTGGTAATATTTTCCTCTTTAGATCGCTCTTTCAATTAGATCAAGTACTCTTAGGAATAAATAGGACATTGTTCATGTGACAGACACCACCGTTTCCATGGACACAAGCAAGGACTGGACCACACAAGGCTGTGGTTGCATCAAGTGTACTTCTTATACAATTAGAAGAGCACTCGCATACAGTCAGAGCCAAGTCAGGCCCCGGGTCACGGGGGCCCCTCTCTGGAACCAGATCTGGAGATAGGGCATGAAAGGGAGCACCTGGTGGCCAGACCTTTGCCCATTAAGCCCAGCCAGTTAGGAAAGGGTGGCATAGCCCCCACTTCATTTTCATTTCATTCATTTCATTTTCATTTATTTCATTTATATAGCACATATATCTACATCCAGCTGGATGCCCAAAGTGCTTTACAGAGCAGGACATCAAAAACATGGCTAAACATGGCTAAAAACATAAACATATAACTTAAAAAGAGAAGAATTAATAAGACAATAATAAGAGAGAAAAAAGATTAAGAAGGAAAAGCCTGCGCCAAAAGATGGGATCTGAGCATGGTTTTAATAGACTGCGTTGACCTGAGTTCGAGGGGGAGTGCGTTCCAGAGGCGCGGGGCAGCTACAGAGAAAGCCCTAGCACCCCTGGAATTGCACCTGTGTCTTGGTACCTCCAGAAGGGATGAGGATGACCTGAGAGATCTGGTAGGGACGTGGCGGGACAATAACTCAGAGAGGTAACTGGGAGCAGAACCGTGCAACGCTTTAAAGGTCAACAACAAAAATTTGAACTGAACCCTGTAGCAAACAGGGAGCCAGTGAAGACCGGGTAGGACGGGGGAGATGTGCTCATAGCGTCGAGAGCCGGAGAGAAGACGGGCTGCAGCATTCTGAACAGCCTGAAGACGCTGTAGGGAGGATTTACTGAGGCCGGCAAAGAGCAAGTTGCAATAATCGAGACGTGAAAAAATCAGGAGCTGAACAAGTTTCTCAAGGTCGTAACTGGGAACTTCTGTGGACCGTCCACCTGTAAGAGGGGCTGTGGGGTTCAGGTAGGCTGCGAGCTGGCACCAGCTGAAGATGGGGTCGCTGGTGGTCCAGTCTAGCTGCAGAAGCTACAGTTGTGTGAAAAAGTCCTGATTTCTTATTTTTGCATGTTTGAAATATTAGACAAAGAAAACACAAGTAAACACAAAATGCAGTTGTAAATGAAGACTTTTATTTTTAAGGGGGAATAAATCCAAACCTACATGGCCCTGTGTGATGCCCCCTAAACCTAATAACTGGTTGTTCCACCTTAGCAGCAACAACTGCATCAAGCGTTTGTGATAACTGGCAGTGAGTCTTCTACAGCGCTGTGGAGGAATTTTGTTCCACTCATCTTTGCAGAATCGTTGTAATTCAGCCACATTGGAGGCTTTTCCAGCATGAACCGCCTTTTTAAGGTCATGCCACAGCATCTCAATGGGATTCAGGTGGGGACTTTGACGAGGCCACTCCAAAGTCTTCATTTTGTTGTTCTTAAGCCATTCAGAGGTGGACTTGCTGGTGTGTTCTGGATCATTGTTCTGCTGCAGAACCCAAGTGCGCTTCAGCTTGAGGTCACCAACAGATGGCCGGACGTTCTCCTTCAGGATTTTTTGGTAGACAGCAGAATTCATGGTTCCATTTACCACAGCAAGTCTTCCAGGTCCTGAAGCAGCAAAACAGCCCCAGACCATCACACTACCACCACCATATTTTACTGTTGCTATGATGTTCCTTTTCTGAAATGCCGTGTTACTTTTACGCCAGATGTAATGGGACCTCCACCTTCCAGAAAGTTCCACTTTTGTCTCGTCAGTCCACAGAGTATTTTCCCAAAAGTCTTGGGGATTTTCAAGATGCTTTCTGCATTTTGTGTTTACTTGTCTTATCTTTGTCTAATATTTAAATTTGTTTGATGATCTGAATCATTTAAATGTAACAAACAAAAAAATGCAAACACTTTTTCATTCAACTATCTCTAGGGACGTGGAATGTCCACTCTGGCAGGGAAGGAGTCTGAGCTGGTGTGGGCAGACTTGCCCCCCGACTTGGTGCTTGTACACTGGGGTTTCCCCCAGTAAATGAAAGGGTCGCCTCCCTCCACTGTCAGGCGGGGGGACGAGTCCAGACTGTTGTTTGTGCCTATGCATCTATCAACAGACCTTTGATGGAGTGTTGGAGAGCGCTCCATCCAGGGACTCCTTGGTTCTACTGGGAGACTTTAATGCTCAAGAAGGCAGCATCAGTGGTACTTGGAGGGGGAGATTTGGAGGAACACCCCTCTGATCTGAATTAGAGTGGTGGTTTGTTGTTGGGTTCCATTGCTTGTCACAGATTGTCCATATCTACACCTGGCACCTACAACTTCCGGTTGGTCAGTGTTGCATGGATGAGCTAAATGAACAGATTTAATGCTATTTAATGCTACAAGTATTCAAACATGAGCAGCATTCATTGCTTTGTCTGCAGGTGCCACAACAACTGGAAGGAGAGAATCTGACACTTTATTTTGATTCCATATCAATTTCTGCCCCGACAGCTAACGGTGCTAGCTTCGGCTGCTAACAGTGGTAGCTGCTCTCTAGCGGTGGACTCTGCTTTATTCATTATTTACGATCTATGCTCTACAGCATCTTTAATAATCAGTTCAGCGCCTTTTGTAGGATTTTAGCTTTCAGATGAGGCAGAACATGATCATATTTACAGTCCTGTCCTTAAAACAACTTCGACTTCTAACTGCCCTAATATAGTTAACTTAGCATTTCAGACAGGTTTTCCATTCTTCCCATGTAATGTTTTCCATTGAACAATATTAAGAACATGCCTCACCAGAAGTACTAAGCCAATGCGGAAATGCCTCTGTTGAAAAAGTGGGCGGGGCTAAATAAGGTGAATAACGCCTTTAAAAGCAAGTAAGCCAAACAAAATAAAGGAAGGATGCTGAGCCCTCTTACCCCCGCAGAGATAGTACAGTTTCCCTGATCTACCACTAGATCCTGGTCTACCACTGGTCCCTTTTTTACCACTCGATCTTGTTATAGAACTAGATCCTGTTCCCGGTTGACCAGAATTTGGTGGTAGAACTTGACCCTGGACTGAGATCTGGTGACTGTGGAGAACATTGGACTCCAGTGAACTCGTGGCCATGTTCCAGAAAGCAGGTGGAGATGATGTCATCTTTGTGACATGGTGCATCATCCTGCTGGAAGTAGCATCAGACCATGCTCCACTGTGGTCATAGAGGGATGGACATGGTCAGCAACAATACTCAGGTTGGCTGAGGTGGTGAAACCATGCTGGTCAACACTCAATGACATGAGTGTGGTGTAAATTCTGGGAATCAGCTTAACCAGTTATGTGCACTTTCATGTGTCGGGCAAAGTGTGTGTGCATAAACTAAAGCTAAACAAAGGCATCCTCTGTTCTGTTCCCATTAAATTCCACCACAAAGAAGACATCCAGATTCTTCACTTTATGACCCAGAGAAGAAAAACTCTTTTCAGAGCGTTTCCCAGACCAGCTCTGAAACTCACCCACACACAGGCCTCGGTGACACTGACCCAGCCTGACACCACTTCCATCAGGACGGCTGGCTAAGAGGGGAAAATGACGTTCCGCACAAGCACACCAAGACAAAGAAACTCCAGCATTCCTCTGGGCCACTCACACACACACATGCTGAAACGAGAATAAAGGCTTTGCAGTGCAATCAAACTGATTTAGCAGAATGCGTCTGAAGAAGTGACTTTGAGGGAGGCAACTGTGGGCGAGTCTGTCACCCTTTAAGAAGAGCTGGAGACAAACCTGCACCGATGGGCTGAGAGGACAAGGAGAACAAGACAGTGAAGAAGAACACGGACAGACGGAAAGTAAAGATGACTGAGGGTCAACACACTCTGGCCCTGATTTACAAGGAATTTAAAAAAAGAGCGCTAATTTTTTTGCTGTGCTAATAAATAGAGGCAAATAGAGGTCACGACTTTGTACAAAGCCGTTTCTAAAGCTTTGGGACTCCAGAGAACCACAGTGAGAACCATTATCCACAAATGGTGAAAACATGGAACAGTGGGGAACCTTCCCAGGAGGGGCCGGCCGACCAAAATGACCCCAAGAGCACAGCGACGACTCATCCAAGAGGTCACAAAAGAAACCAGAACAACATCCAAGAACTGCAGGCCTCACTTGCCTCAATGAAGGTCAGTGTTCATGACTCCCCCATCAGAAAGAGACTGGGGGGCAAAAATGGCTGCATGGCAGAGTTCCAAGACCAAAACCACTGCTGAGCAAAAAGAACATAAAGGCTCGTCTCAGTTTAGCCAGAAAGCATCTTGATGATCCCCAAGACTTTTGGGAAAATACTCTGTGGACTGACGAGACAAAAGTGGAACTTTCTGGAAGGTGGAGGTCCCATTACATCTGGCGTTAAAGTAACACGGCATTTCAGAAAAGGAACATCATAGCAACAGTAAAATATGGTGGTGGTAGTGTGATGGTCTGGGGCTGTTTTGCTGCTTCAGGACCTGGAAGACTTGCTGTGGTAAATGGAACCATGAATTCTGCTTCTACCAAAAATCCTGAAGGAGAATGTCCGGCCATCTGTTGGTGACCTCAAGCTGAAGCGCACTTGGGTTCTGCAGCAGAACAATGATCCAGAACACACCAGCAAGTCCACCTCTGAATGGCTTAAGAACAACAACATGAAGACTTTGGAGTGGCCTAGTCAAAGTCCCCACCTGAATCCCATTGAGATGCTGTGGCATGACCTTAAAAAGGCGGTTCATGCTGGAAAAGCCTCCAATGTGGCTGAATTACAACAATTCTGCAAAGATGAGTGGAACAAAATTCCTCCACAGCGCTGTAGAAGACTCACTGCCAGTTATCACAAACACTTGATGCAGTTGTTGCTGCTAAGGTGGAACAACCAGTTATTAGGTTTAGGGGAAGATCACTTTTTCACACAGGGACATGGAGGTTTGGATTTTTTTTTCCCTGCTTACTAATAAAAATCTTCATCTGAAAACTTTATTTTGTGTTTACTTGTGTTATTTCTGTCTAATATTTAAATTTGTTTTGATGATCTGAAACTTATGAGTGTGACAAACATGCAAAAGAAATAAGAAATCAAGAAGGGAGCAAACACCTTTTCACAAAACTGTACAGCAGACACGCAAAATGTATAGTGAGGCTATTTTGCCCATTAATAGGTGCAAACTTCCTTTTCCCCTGCTTTGTAAATCAGCTCCAGCGGATCATTGCATGCCATGAAGATAGCGCTCGTTTTAGTGAGCGCAAACCTTTCGTAAATCAGGGCCTCTATGATCAATAAATCCAGATGTAGTTGTATCTCTGCAGTTTTACAGGTTAAAGTGAGAACAAATGATTGTATCTAACGTATATAAGCTTCTCTTCCAGGAATGTTTGCTGCTTTCTGGAAGATCAGCTCCCAGGAAAGTCCATGAATATGCACACTGAGGATTACCTCCAGGGCAAAGGGGGGTCTGACCTGCTAATCACCAGGGTCTCTGATAATCCAGTTTAAAAGTCCGGAGACACAAAGAGTTATAAACTAATGCCTGTTCCGTCCTCCAGGACAATCAGAACTTTCTTCTTGCCCTCCAGGCCGCAGGACAAAGTTTAAACTCATGGAGGTGATTGGGGACGTCTTTCCTCTGGTTCTGAATTAAAGAGATGACTCAAAACTTACTTATGTGTTTTCCAGCTAGTTATGTTTGGAGTAAACACATCTATATTTCTCTGTTCTGAATTTTAAATCACAACCTGCTTTTAACATCCCACCATTGTCCCCCTCAGAGCCCTGTGCCCCCGTCAGCTGGCCTCCTGCCTGGCAGAGAGGAGAGGGCATCTGGCGAGGCGCCAGGCTCTCTGAATATTTTATGAGGAGGTGGAGAGGTGGGGACGGGTGTCTGGGGAGGGGTGAATGAAGGGGGAATAAAAACGGGTTGTGGACTGTAGATCTGCTTTGCAGCAATATGGTGTCCGTCTTACGGAGACATAAACAGACTTCAGAAACATTTTCTCCAATCGCGATCATGTTACCAAGACACAGGCAGGAGGAGAGACGCAAGCTGGCACTCTTTACTTAGAGTCTCCGGTAAGAACATTACAGGTGAGCAATAATATAGTAGCAACACAGCAGCATCTAGTCATGTAGACTTGAAGAGGACCAATCACTGGCTGTAATGTTTCTCCATAGAAATACAGCTTGTTAGTCTAGAACAGAATAAAATTAGTGGTTAATTTGCAATTAATGCAAGTTAACTCAATACACTTGTGATAAATCACGATTAAAATCTTTAAGCGAGTGATAACCCCATATAAATCAGGACACTGACTTTTAATTGTGGTTTGAAAGAAGTATCAAAAACAAACACACAAAAAATGGTGGCATGATGGGGCCCCTGAACTAAAATGTTGTTGAGCAACACTTTGAGACAATCACTGCAATCAGGTGTTTTTCTGACATCTGCACCTGTTGACAGGTACGTTGGTCCACTGTTCATGGAAAAGGTGCTCTAATGTGTTTGGGAAAGTTTTGTTTGTTTGCTTTTTTTAAACTATCATTTCCAACCACAATTTAAAAGCAACATTTTATTTCACTAAATTATAATTTAGCAAATTTTAATTTATTAGTTTCTTTAGTTTCTTGTTATTTGAATTACTATTATGAATATAGCCTTTTTTATGGAGGGTATGAATAAGTTTGAGGACACCTATGCGTACACACACATACAAACACCCATGCACATACATGTATGTATGTATGTATGTATACTATCTTGCCAAAAGTATTTGCTTTATCATCCAAATGATGGAATCAGGTATTCCATCACTTCCATGTCCACAGGTGTATAAATGAAGCAGCTCGGCATGCAGACTGTTTCTACAAATCGTGTGAAAAGAATGTGTGTGTCGCTCTCAGAATCAGTGAATTCCAGCGTGGAACTGTGATAGGATGCCACCTGTGCAACAATCCAGTGGTGAAATTTCACTCCTAAATATTCCACAGTCAGCTGGATCATAAGAAACTGAAGTGTTTGGGAACGACAGCAACTCAGCCATGAAGAGGTCGTCCACGTAAACTGATGGAGCGGGTCAGTGATGCTAAAGCTCATAGTGAGAAGAGGTGGCCAACTTTCTGCAAGAGTCAATCACTACAGACCTCCAAACTTCATGTGGCCTTCAGATCAGATCAAGAACAGTGACAGAGAGCTTCATGGAATGGGTTTCCATGGCAACCAGCTGCATCCATCCATACATCACCAAGTGCGATGCAAAGCGTGGATGCAGTGGTGGAAAGCAGCCGCCACTGGACTCTAGAGCAGTGGAGGTGTTCTCTGGAGGACCAATCACTGGAGGGGGGATTATGGTGTGGGGGTGTTTTCAGGAGCTGGGCTTGGCCCCTTAGTTCCAGTGAAAGGAACTCTGAATGCTTCAGCATACCAAGACATTCTGGACAATTCCATGTCCCAACTTTGTGGGACCAGTTTGGAGCTGGCCCTTCCTCTTCCAACATGACTGTGCACCAGTGCACAAAGCAGGTCCATGAAGACCTGGATGCAGAGTCTGGTGTGGAGGAACTGGACTGGCCTGCGCAGAGTCCTGACCTCAACCCCATAGAACACCTTTGGAATGAGTCAGAGCGGAGACTGAGAGCCAGGCCTTCTGGTTCAACATCAGTGTGACCTCACAAATGTGCTTCTGGAAGATGGTCAAAGATTCCCAGAAACACTCCTAAACCTTGTGGACAGAATTCCCAGAAGACTTATATTGAACCCTATGGATCAGGAATGGGATGTCACTGAAGCTCAGATGTGAGTCAAGGCAGGTGAGATAATACTTATGGCAACATAGTGTATATTCTTTACTTTATTTGGGCCAAAGCCAAATTCTAACATTCAAACTCCCACTAAGAGTCTAGTTAATAAAAACGAGATTAATGTCATGTGCAGTTATGTGTCAGACGTTGACAGAAACAGACCAGGTTAAGCTCAAAAGCTCACAGCAGTTTCCCACAGACCTTTAACTAAAAGATTTAAATGTTAATCATAGTGGAGAATAACTGGAGGTTATCTTTCTTCCTGGTTGTCTGGTTGGGTCAGAAGATGAATGCCCTTTCTGCATCATCAGAATTCAGGACCAGACGCCCAGTCAGACAGAACAACATCACCCCATGAATCTGTTAGCCAATCCAATCGATCCTCATCTCTGCTTTTTATAACACGGTCCCCTCCAGCTCATCAATAGTTTCACTGAACCCTGACTCATTAACCGCGCTGGAGATGCAGCAGCATGCATATCGACAGTCACACAAAGGAAAACCAGAGCATCCTGCTGTTGGGCTCAGTTCCTGGATTTCCTTTCTCCAGCGCACCAGGCTACAGCAGGGGACGTTATCTGCTCCCGTCACTGCTAACGAGGAGCTCTGACTGATCCGTTTCTTCTCAGCTCCTGCTGCAGAAATATCTCAAGAGAACCAGCAGCTGAGGGTTCTCAGACTCCAGTGGTCCTGGGTCCAGTAGGTCCAGTTTCATCCTGACCGGAGGGAGGTTTCCCTGGAACTTTCCAAGGCTGTGAATGTTTCGAAGGGGAAGCCAAGCCAACTTTATTTATAAAGCACTTTAAAGACAGCAACAACTGAACAAAAGTGCTCTACAGGAACAATAAATAAAAATCAAGTAATCAAAAATCAAGCAACAAATAAGAACACGGTAAAAACTACAAAAAGAACAGAAGACATCAAAGAAGATGGCTCAGGATGGATAAAACGCTTTTTGCCAAATAGGTGGATTTTAAAGAGGGTTTTTAAACCAGGGCAGAGATGGAGCTTGCCTAACTTGTAGTGGGAGCCAGTTCCATAGTTTTGGTCCCACCACGGAGAAAGCTCTATTTTCTATAGCTTTCTGCTGTTTGCGCCACCTCTAGGAGCAGCGGGTCAGCTG